>SRPN01000358.1:0-24454 GCA_018360045.1 Claviceps capensis | reverse complement strand
CTTGCCTGCCAAGGAGTGGCGGCCCATACGCATGGCTCCAGTTGCAGCGTTTGCCATGACTTGTTAACACAGGACGATATTTTCCAAAAAAGAAGAGGTGAGTGAAGATGACTGTGGAACGAAGTGTGTTTGCAAGATGCTTAGTTTTGCAGGTCAGGAGAAACAGCTTCAGAAGAGAAACACGCTCGCTATATATAGTGTCTCGAAACGATAGCCGCCGGCGCATTGTGCAGAGTTCGGACGCACACCCCTTTGTAACCAGGTACTTGGAATCACCGCAGATGTTCAGAGCTTCGGACAGAAAGCTGACCAGTACCGCGCCGGTCATTTCCATGCGGCAATGGTATGGTAGAAACAGAGTCTCTTCCTGCGAGGTTCCATCATGAGGGCGTGACACACTACCAGATACTCGCGGCTCCGGATCCTGGGCCATGCGATTATGGTCAGATTGATCCGAGGCCGTTTGCACGTCTGCGCTACTGACGTTGTACGTGGCCATGCAGTGCTTTCAAAATCTAGGCCAGTTCCTGCCACGATAATGGCAATCCGAGACAGAATGTGCGAATATGGTAGCGATGCCATGTACGGCCGCGCAAAAGGACGTCGAAAACCACACTAAGCCCATCTTGTGGCCGACTGGGGTGGCCATATACTCCGGATGTCTGCTTGGACTTGCGTCACCATCCATGGTTGGACAAGAAAGGCCAAAGAAAAAACAGCACCACCAATCTTGGGAGCGCTTCGCACTATGCAGAGACGAATTTTGCGAACTGCGTAGCAAACGATCTTGCGTGCACAATACTCAGCACAGGCTGAGGCCTACAGTAGAAGCAATGTCTCGGTTCAGAGTCTTTCTAGGATGCGGAACTCAGGTTTCATTCCCTCTGAATCCGTAATTCTTGGCGTGCTCGAACAAACAGGCTGTCTGACCATCGCGAACTTGTCCACACATGAAATAATTACGTCTTTGGAGTGATTCATGGGCAGCAGAGATAGGGAGGTGGCATACGTACTCCATCCTTCCTGGGCCGAACTGACACTTCGTATCGGAACTGAGCATATGGGGATTGTCGCGGGCGAGACGACATGCGGCCAGACGCAAAAAACCATAGGCCGAGTTCGTCCCATTATGCCTTGTAGGACAGGGCGCATGGCGCAGTTGAAATGAAGCAATGAAGCAAGCAGCGATCCCTCTTGAGCCCTTGTATGCTCTTTGAACACCTTTTGTGTCACTCAAATATTTCACCGCTACGTTGAGCACTTCGCCGAAAACGGAACCGCTGAACTGGCAGCGCAATGTAGCCCTCTTCTTGGACTCGTCTATTCGCTGCCGGCTCGGACAAGCCGCCTGGCCGCTCGAATATGCAATGTGGACGACGAGACGCTGTGGCGGATTGCCTAAACCACCCAAGTAATGGTCCGGTAAGGCGGTGGCGGTTTGTACGGTCTGCTGCCGCTCTCCTGGGTTACTGTTTTGAATCAGTCGACGGCATGGGAAAATGAGGCCATGCGCAACATGCACGCGTGTTGATTGAGCACTCCCGCTCGGCTTACCAGAATCAAGCAGCATGCAGAACCGCGTTGTCCAATCCTGTCATCAGCACAGCGTTGTCGACCTGTCGTCTACATCACGATGGCGACGTAAAATCCAGAAATTGACATGCCGAAGCCAGAGACTTATCTGTTTCTCTCCTACTGTTTTGGTCTTCTTTTTTTGAACTGAATGTTTGCTTGCTATTCATGATTCCTACCCTTGCGAAAAAAAAAAAAACAATTTGGTGGTGGCATCAGTCCAGATCCATCTTGCATGAGCATGCTGCCACGTCAACCTGTGCGATGCTTCGCAATCACGCCTTTTCCTCATCGAGGTCGGAAGAGACGGTGGGAAGGCAAGAGGCAGGACGCTCCATGCGCTCTCGCTTCTTTTTCCACACCGATTTTGAGAGAATTTTCGAAACGATTTTCGTGCTGGCAACGCCTTCCTGGAGCATATTTCTTTTCTTGTGGCACGTAGGACAGCAGGTATTCTGGCCTTGCCTAGCCTGTGGAAGAATGGGTCTGGATGATTTAGCGTTAAGCAAGCGAAACATCCCGATGGTCTGCGACAGTCTCGATGGGCTTCTGTCAATGTCGTCGGAGAAAATGCATGGGAATCGCATGGGAGGGTCCGGATGTCTTTTGTCCTCTGTTGCACACCCGAGCGAGCATGGAGAAGCAAGCCAAACATTTGTCATGGTCTTTTTGCTGAAGACTGAATGTTTTTTTAGGCATGGTGATGTTTTCCGGCGTCGTTTTGGCTTTCATCTACCCCCCCCCCCGATTTTTTTCTTCTTTGAGTTGATTAGATTCGATGTCACATCAGCTGTCACACAGACTCGCGAACCTGCCTCGTGGTCTGGGCAGTACGACGTGTTATACTCTCGACGTGGCAATGAGTCTGAACGAGCATGGCAAAATCATCCGATGAAGCGTGAGGAAGGAGCCTTTTGAGCCTGGAACGACGAGGAGAAGTCGGTCGATAGGGATACTTTGGAACAAAGCATCTGCCCAAGGGTCTTACGATCAGGTAGCCTGACCAGTTGACGCCGTACGGCGTCCATGATTCACTCGCACCCTTGGAACCCTCCTCTTCCACCGCTTCTATTTTTTTTGCGCCCGAGAGACACGGCCACTTCTGATGGGTCTGAAGATGACCTTGACTTTACGACTACCTATCGCGCCCTTGGGTCCCACCCCTTCCCCGGGCGAAGTCGACGAACATCCGCAGCAGGGGGCCCCGACCCATCTGTTATGGTCACCAGATGTGGTAGCGAGTCTGGATCGAGTATTGAGTCGTGGCGTTCGATATCACGAGGGATCTAGCGCTTGAAGGGGTGCCCACGGGCTATAGGCAGGTCATACAACGCGCTCCAAGGAGCATGTTTCAAGTCACTCATCGATGTATCAAGCGAGGTCTGGAACCCGCTGCGGCCTGTTCCGATTCGAGGATTTAGGGTAAAAATAGGAGAGAGCGTCGTCCGACGTCCAGTCGTCAAGAGCGGTTCTGCACGAGATGAAGCGACAGTAATCTACCGTCGGAGAATGGGTGCTGCCTCGTGTTCCCCCACGCCACGTCCTTGTCTACCACATCCTTGTTCACCATGCCCTTGTTTTCTTATTAAGATGTCTGCATCGTCGTACATGGCAACAAGCTTTGTTGCAACTGATTAGCAAAACTCCACCTCGGGCTTGGATTTATTGGACTCAATGCCACAACCAGGCAAGCTATCGATTCGAGAACTGATTCAGACCCTTTACGAAAACTTTTCCGTGTTTTTCTTTCGTCGCTCACACAAGGTGCCGCTTGCACAAGGGCCGCGATGGCCTTTCCCACGCGCAAACCTTCCCATCGAGAAATAATTACGACCCCGTTGCTCTCGTCTCGTGCTCCAACCCCGCCTCCTTCGCCTTCTCATCCGCAATCCTACACAGCGTCTGCCACTCCTCCGTGCTGACGCGACTCACGCTCAGTCTCGACTGCTTCAGCATCTGCATGTTCTCCAGCGGACCGCCGGCGGTGCCAAGTTCACGAAGCTCTTTCAGTGGGATCGGCACAGCGAATTTTGTGCGAAACTCGACGTGCACCAGGCTCCATCTTGGATTATCCTGTGTGGATTTTGGATCGTAATACGGTGTCCCGGGTTCACGAGCCGAGGCTGTTCTCCGTTAGAATGAAATAAGAGCAGCCAAAGGAGGTCAGCCCCCTCCCCCCCCCCTCCCGGGCCTCCGATAAAAGAAGAAGAAGACCGAACCCCCCAAACAAGAAAAGGAGTGGAAGAAAAACAAACGCACTGTCTTCTGAAAATTCTTTGACAATCTCCATGATGCCCGCTATGCCGGGTTCCTTGCAATTGGAATGGTAAAAGAATGCTTTGTCACCTGCATTCATATTGCGCATGTGGTTCCTTGCTACAATCGCAATGTCAGTCATGCGAACTCACCCCTGGATGAAGAGAAGAGGACAAGGCAGAAAGATCAGATGTTGAGGAAAAAAAGTTAGAAGAAAGAAAGGGAAGTACCTGGATATGCGCGAATGCCATCCCACCCCTCAGGTTCCTTCTTCGCCTTCAAATCATCAATCGAGAACCGCACATCAATGCCGTTCTCAAGACGCGTCTCCGGCTCGGCCTTCATGAGCCAGTACCATTCGCCTTCATGGCGGGGAGCCTCGGGGTTGATGGTAGGTATATCGCCCACGTCTATACTCCTAGTTGTCTCTTTGCCGTGACTCGCATCCTTGGCCTTGGCCTTGACCTCGATGACTTTGCTAGGCTCATCGGGAGGGGACTTCGTAGTAGCCGCATCACCACTTTTTGGTTTGGCCGTAGTATCACTCTTCTGAGGTTCCTTCACGGGAGGCGTTCTGGCACACACTGTGGTATTAAAAGTCTGTCTGTCTGTCTGTCTTGTGCTCAACTACTTCTCCCACGCCAGTCAATTGTCGAGTTTGTAGCCGCGACAAAGGGGATACATGGGTATGTATGGAGCGATAGCATACATACATACCTCTCGGGTTTGGGGGCAGCTGCCGCGGCGGCAGCCTGGCGGGAGGATCTTCGCTTGGGAACCGGTTCAGCGGAGGAATCCGCGGCGCGGGGGGCGGCTCGCTTTCTGGGGGGCATTGTTTGCGCGGGTTTTTGTGTGATGCGTTTGCGATGATGTTCCGCGTCGTGTTGTGCCTTGGGCTGTGAAATGTGATGCCTCGTTGTGCCAAAGGCTCATTAAGCCGAAGGCGCAGAGGAGTGAGTTCGTCTCGTCGTGTTTCCTGTGCCTGACCGTTGACGTGATTGTTGTGGAGTCCCGTCCGGACCACTTCCCGACTCCCGATAGAGGGGCCATTCCATTCCATTCCCTCTCCTTTTGTCCTCGCTGCCAACAAGTTACAACGGACCATTGTCTGTCTGGTCTCGTCTCCATCTGATCTGTGCGGTCACCGGTGAAGAATTATGCCTGCGACAGACACAGATCTCTTCACCGATGCTGAAGAGATGATGGAGATGCGGCTCAGCATTTGCCACGTGGCGCGAAACAGCACAGACTGTTGCCGTGACTGTGGTCGCTTCATTGACACCATGGCCACGAAAGTTCCCCGAGTGTTTTCTCTTCCATGCGAGACCTCAAGCTGGCCAGTCTCTGCAAGGAGTTGAATATCGTCGAGCGATACATGCAGCGAGCGCGTGGATGCGTTTGTGTGCTATCGGGAACATTTCTCTCCGCAGAATCGAGCTTGGGAGGCAAGTACATACCTAGTCGTCAAGCATGCTTCGAAACCCGTTGCAAAGACGATTGTCCAATCGCTCCGCGTTGAGTTGTCCCGAATTGTGGAAAACTCGTCGTGGGCCTGTCCGTCTGCGTGGTATTCAGGCGGCCATCATCCCGCCTACTTGATGCGCTGGTAGAATTGATAATGCAAATGCTGAACTTGATCGCCGCTCATGTGCATCACTCGAAAAAGAATGGTGCTTGTTCAGAGCAAGTCGGTCGGCAGATGAGGTTCGTGGCGGGCATGTCCGTTCATCAATGCCCTCAACACAACGGGAAGGCGATTGTTATCACGCCAAAGCCCCCCAGGGGCCAGAGGTGGATTCCACATGCAAGGGGATGGGGACCTGGCTTGCAACTCTGCGATGCGGTCGTCTTCATTCGACGGATCTGTTGCCGCGCAAGATAGTGGCGTTGATAAAGCTTGCGGATCGGTACCTATATTACTATGGACCAGCTCACAGGACGATTGCAAAGCAGATGACCGGCTTTGTTCAAGTTCTCTCAAACTCAATAGGAACTGCAGCGAGATGTCTGGAAATCGGACTGTCGGAGCCATTTCCGACTCCAAAGGCCCGACAGTAATTGGGGCCAGCATCCGCGGAGGATCTCGAAAATGGTGGCAGCTAGGCGGAGAAGATGTCAGCCATTTACCCATTGATGCTGACCATGGGCTCTTATCCTCCATGTCGTCGTTGGAAGAGGCCTCAAAACAGCAAAGCAAGACTGAAAGCAGGCCCATAGCCCCAGAGGCTCAAGAGGTGTACAAGCCCGTGGACGGATTCGAAGGTGCTCACCGATTCGACCCAGCAGCGAAATGGACCGATGAAGAAGAACAGGCGTTAGTTCGAAAGGTTCGCTTTCCGATGAACCATCTCAGCTCGCCCAACAACGTCCTCGGTATTAATTCGTTGTGAGTAGCTGAATTGGAGGATCGCTCTACCGGCCTGCATCATGTTTTTCGCACTGCAACTCGATCGAGGCAACATCTCACAGGCTCTCTCCGATAATATGCTCGGTAAGTTTGGTCCTCAGACAAGCAGCCAAAGTGGACAAGTCGCAAACTCGGATTCTCTTAGGTGATCTTGGCATGAACACAAACGATTACAACAACGGCATGACCATATTCTACTGCTCGTTCTTGTTTGCCGAGCTCCCCTCGCAATTGATCAGTAAGAAGCTCGGCCCCGATACATGGATCCCCATTCAAATGGTCAGCTGGAGTATCGTCGCCGCATCACAAGCCGCTCTGCCCAGGGGGAGGACGGCCTTCTACGCTACCCGATTTCTGATGGGCTTGCTCGAGGGCGGATTCATCCCGGACACTGTCCTGTATCTCAGCTACTTCTTCACAAACGCCGAGCTGCCCAGACGGCTGAGCTGGTTCTGGGCGTCCTTCCAGTCTACGCAGATTGTGAGCGCCTTTCTCGCCTACGGCCTTCTCCATCTCCGCGGCAAGGGCAGCTTGCAACAAGGATGGAGATACATGTTTCTGGTGGAGGGCGTGTTTACAGGCCTAGTGGGTGTGTGGACGTGGATGTATCTTCCCGCGTCGCCCACACAGACAGCGCGGGGAAGATACAAGGGCCTGTTCCGGCCGAAAAAAGGATGGTTCACGCCGCGGGAGGAAGTCGTCATGGTGACGAGGGTTCTGCTGGACGATCCCGGCAAAGCGACGATGCACAACCGACAGGGTCTGAACTGGGAGCTTTTCTGGAACGCTCTCATGGACTACCACTTGTGGCCGATTTACCTCCTCGGAATCACGTTGAGTATCCCTGTGACGCCTCCAAAGGCTTATCTGACGCTTACATGCAAAGCACTGGGCTTCGATACCTTTGAGACGAACCTGTTGACGATTCCCGCCGACACGCTCTTTATTGTGCAAGTGCTCTTCTGGACTTGGCTGTCTGAGAAACTTAACCAGCGCCTTCTTATCGGCATGATCGCTCAAGTTTGGACGCTGCCTCTCCTCGTCGCCCTGGCAGTGCTGCCTCACGCATTTCCCAATAGCATCTGGTCTCGATGGGCTATTACCACTCTCCTTGTCGGGCATCCTTACTGCCATGCTGTTCTGGTGGCCCTGGCGTCGCGCAATGCCGGATCTGTGCGGACTCGTACTGTTGGCTCGTCGCTGTACAACATGTCCTCGCAGATTGCTAGTATTATCTCGTCGCAGATGTACCGTGAGAATGATAAGCCTTACTACTATCAGGGAAACAGGATGTTGCTGGGCGTGCTGGCGTGGAATATCGTCCTGATTGTAGCCCTCAAGGCATACTACGTGCTTGTGAATAGGCGCCGGGATGGAATCTGGTGGTCGATGACGAGGGAGCAGCGGGTGCACTATTTGGCTACTACCAGGGACGAGGGCAACAAGCGGTTAAATTTCCGGTTTGGACACTAGCATGGTGATGTTGCATTGTAGAAGCGGATGGAATACTTCCGGTGTCGTCAATCGACTTTGATGTCCTTCTTTGTACTCGTATGAGCTTTTTTTTTTTTTTTTTTGGACAGGTGCTGTTTCAGACTTTCGAGCCTACCCCCGTCACTTTAACTGTTGCTGTTGCAATCTCTGAACTGATTTCAGCGTTGCAGTCGCTGACTTCAACGGCGCCTATTGCACTGTACTGTACCTCGCTGAAACACTCAAACGCTTCCGTGGCGCCACGCAGCATACATATCAATTGAAGTGAACCTAAGGAAGTGAGGCAAGACTCAAGATGGATAAGAACGAGTCTGCATTCGATCTTCTTGGTTGGCTTGTCCATCTTTCAGAGAGAGAAAGATGGGATTGAGAGCTATACTGGTGTTGGACTAAGCCGATCGCCATAGGTACTCCATTCCTGAGCGATCGCCGATCGGTCTCACACGTCGTACGCGGCTATGTATGTTAGGTAGGTATGAGAAAATATGAGAGGTCGGGAGGCCGAAAAAGGTGGAATCTGGACAAAGGTCAAACGGGTGTCCAGACAGACGAAGAATAGAATCTCAACCGACTGAGGAAAGACAAGAGAAGAACGACCGATAGATATGACAAGATCTAATCAGACTCAAATGGGAAGATAGAACGATACTCAATCACTATCCTCACGACAGAAATCAAGTCCTCAAAACACGACAAAAACCCAACTCCCCTCCTTCTTCTCCTTTCTTATCCTCAGTGGGCTCCCTCAACCCTTTTAACCAAATGCCCAAACTGATCTCCCTTGTGTTGAATTTCGGATATCTCGGGCAATCTCTCCAGATGCCTTGGAAACCAACAGAACAGAATGTGACTTAAGGAACACCAAGAGAAACATGCAAATCCAACCTGACACAACAACTTCACAGAAAGGCAGTTTTTCTTCTCCACACCATCGAAAGTTGGCACCAACGCGCGCACGGACCCCAAGAGGCCGATACCGGCAGTGCACACGTGACTCTACAACTAGCCTTTCCACACGCCAAGCTGCACAACGTTTTTACATTGTACAGCCAATAGCCGGTCTTTCAAGGCGGCAAGGTTGCTATGTAGATGGAAGGCGTCGCCGGCAGAGGGGGAGTCTATCAGCAGATTCTTCGACGTGGTACACGCTGACACCGAGGAGTTGTTCGTCGAACGACGTGAGCGGCTGCATGGCTATTATCCGGCTATGGTACCGTATCTGGATGCTAACTGGTGGCCTTATAGAGGGCGCTTTGTCAACTACTCCACGAACAAGATCATGGCCTACGGCGAGAAGGCGTCTTTGCGCGTGGAAGGCAGCCACGACCTCTTGAAGCGCTGACTCGACAACTACAGCGAAAACGACATCTACACGCTCGTGAAGAAGATGCTCAACTGGTGGGAGTCTGGTCACGACCCAAATGAGGAGTTGGATCGAGCCCGACGTCACTTCCAATCCTGGATCCCAGAGAACATCAAGACCCGTCTCTGGCCGGTGGTTACTGACCTCAGCGACATCAGATACAATTACCTCGTCGACATGACACCCAGATATAAATACTGCCTCTACGTCGACGACTTATGTATCGAGTCCTTGGACCAGGACGGCGTCCCCGTTGTCAAGATCCTGGACAAGGCCTGGGAGCCCTATACGCCCGAGGAGCTAAAGGAGCTTGAAGAGAGTGAGGATTTGGGTGCTATGGCCGACGGTTCCACGCCCGCCCCGTTCCACGATGGCTTTACCGACGACTGGGAGGAGGATGTGGGCTGGATTTACATGCCCGTGAGATATCACCTAGACAGGTATTTCACACTTTTGAAGTGGGACTAGGGTCAGCAGTACGTTAGGTCGCCTTTTATAGAAGAGGTTGAGAACGAGGGAAATTTCATTGGACACTGGAGAAACAAGTAACCCGTGAGAATTGCGACGAGAGATTTGGAAAATTGGAGACGAGAGCTTTTTGTTGGGCCGAAGAAGCGAGAGTACATGTTCAGGACATCGAAGACAGTAGTTGATATCAGGACTTCCAGGCCACGAGCAATCAAACGTGGCGAGCAATCATGAGTCTCATCAGCGGCACAAGAGAAGTCTTGCTCCTCATGCATGCGGGGAAGACAGACTCCTCTTCAGAACTCTCTCCCGTCACCACACTGACTATTTCAGTTTGTAATTACTTCGCGCGCGCGTCTACGCGACTGCGATGAGTCTCCTGATCTGAATTATTTGCTTGAACGGATGTGTCGGAATTGCTCATCAGTACATTATTCGGTTGCGCATCACGGCGTGCGAGACCTTCAAACCTGAGGGCTGTCAGTCGCGTGCAGGGCAATTTGATACACGAGGTTTCCTTCAAATTCTCTAGCATCAGCCAGCAATTGAACACGTAGATACGCAGCTACTGTAAGTCATTCACTACCTGTACATTGCTGAAACACTTGGGACGCCGTCATGGTGCCACGCAGTATATTCGATTGAACTAAACGCAGCCGTGTCGCGTCGCTCAACGAAAAAAAAAAATAGAGGACAGACGTGCGCAGCGAAGAGTACAGAATCTGTCATACCGTCAAAGACATGGTCTATAGACAAACTAATGAATGTTGACGTCACGTTTTAGTCGTCAGCCGCCGCACGGGACTGACACCTGTATACACCTGGGTACCTATGTTCAAACTTCACACGCGTTGGGTGAAACATTATGCAGCAGCTTCTCCCATCATCCCAACTCACCTTATAACTAGCTGGTCGGACTGATTTGAAACGCATTCGTCCTAACTTTTGTAGCAACAGCTCTCTCGCGTCTCCCAATCTTTCAAATGTTGTTACGCTGGTCACCCCACTCCCAATTTCTTCATCTGTTGTCATTCTCGTCACGTCGCGGCAAGAGACACCTGGGGAGGCCCTTGGAAAGACACATCAAGCGCCACGCGAACCGCCTCGCGTTTCATCTCCCGCGCCACCCAACATAGTCCCAAGACGCCCCTTGCCCTCTTTACCAGTACCATCGCTGTGACGCAGACATACACGGCGAGGAGCGACGCTGACGAGAGCTTTCATTTCATTCGCAAGCCATGATGACTAGCAGCAGTGAGGACCAGGGTGACGACGTCGTAGAGACACACGTGTCCGACTTTGATGCGGACCTGATCTGGCGGCATTTTATGTTTGATGGGTTTCAAGATTCGGTCTGGGGGTTCGCGGTAAGTCGGCTACTACACACAAAGGACCCTTGCGAGGGCACAGGGACTTGTTGTATTGACGAATATAATACCTAGATTTATCGCTGCTGTAACGCGAGCGACGAGGATTGGGAGCGTATGCTGCAAAAGATCCGCAGCGAGCTGGACTACGATAACACAGACTACCATATCAGCCGAGATTCTGATCTGGTGCCGTTCCATAATCTCCACGCCATCGACGACCCGTCACTATAGTAAGATTTCCCCCACATTCCTTTCTTCTTGTCCTTGCTTTGAGAGCATCATGTCACATTTGCTTTTCTAACAGCCTCCCTAGCGGAGCCTCAATCGACCAAGTCCGGGCTCACTTCCGATCCTGGATCCCGGAGAACATCAGGTCCCGTCTCCGGCCGGAGGCCACTGACCTCGACGACATCACATACAATTACCTCGTCTATATAACACCAAGATATAAACACTGCCTCTACGTCGACGACTTATGTATCGAGTCCTTGGACCAAGACCACGCCGACTGCCCCGTTGTCAAGATCCTGGACAAGGACTGGGAGCCCTATACGCCCGAGAAGCTAAAGGAGATCGAGGAGACTGAGGGTTTGGGCGTTATCGGCGACGGCTCCACGCCCGCCCCGTTCCATGATGGCTTAACCGACGACTGGGAGGAGAATGTGGGCTGGATGTACATGCCCGTGAAATCTTACCTAGAAATGTATTTCACGCTTGTGAAGTGGGACTGGCTTGATGTATACGTGAGGCCGCCTTATATAGACTGGACTGAGGACGAGAGTACTTTCATTGGACACTGGAGAAACAAGTGATCGGTGAGCATTGCGACGAGGATATCTGGGAAATTGGAGACGAGAGCTCTTTGTTGGGCCGAAGAAGTGAGAGGACATGTTCAGGAATCAGGACATTGGGAACACAAGTTGATATCGGAGCTTTCAGGCCACGAGCAGGTAACTTGGCGAGCGAGCATGCGTGTCTTCAGAGGTAGCCGAAAAACGTTTTTGCTTCTCATGCATGCGGGACTCCGACTCGTGAGTAGCATTGCTCCTCTTCGGAAAACTCTCTTCCGTCACCTCACTAACTGTTCAGTGTTCAGCTTATCCTTCGCGCGCGCGTTTGCGCGATCGATGTATTTTTCGGGTAATGCGTTCTCCCTACATACTTGTAAGTTGTGGGTGAAACCTAAAACCCTAAGCTAACCCTAAGCTACATCCTGAACTGAAGGCTGACAGACGTAACGCGGCGTATTTCCTCTTGTACAACCTGTATTTGAAGTATTCGGTTTGGCGATAAAACTCTTGATCCGATGTCTGGCTCTTTCTCCTGCTGCTGCTGCTGCTGCTGCTCTTATTGACGTATGCTCTATTGAGGAATTTCAAGGAGCTCTCGAATTGGTTCATTGAGACCATGTCCCTTGACTGAAACGGAAACTGTGGGGGGGATTTCGGGGTTGTCGACCTCGTATCGGATAAGCGAGGATATTATTTTATCGAAGATCGGATAAACGAGGTTCTACTGAATAGCTCTATGCAAACCTGAGATGGCGTGCTTTCTCTTTTGTTCTATTTCTTCCAGCCTGGTTCCTCTACGGAGTAGACCGATATGAGGCTGTTGATAGCTGTTGATAGCTGTTATTGTAGACTGATAAGCCCAGACGAATACATATAATTGCCCAATTGCATCCGGCTACAACAAAGGTCAAGTCGTGTGATCCCCTGTTACCTGGGTTACCCACATGCACAACATGCTGTACGTTTATGCAACTATCTCCAGTTGTATTTGCGCCTCCAATCACTCCTTCACCTGTTCACGCGCCGCTCACATGCAGAACAGCCCATCATTCTCCCTTGTCGCAATCCTGAACCAAAGTTGCAGCCTCCCATGTAAGAAAATATGAGAGGTCGGAAGGCCGAAAAAGGTGGAACCCGGACAAAGGTCAAACGGGTGTCCAGACAGACGAAGAATAGGATCTCAGTTCACTGAGAAAGAACAAGAGAAGAACTGCCGATAGATCTGACACGATCCGCCAGATTAAGAAGAGAAGATAGAATGTTTATCAATCACTATCCTCACGACAGGAACTAAGTCCTCAAAACACGACAAATCCCCCTCCTTCTCTTCTCTTTCTTTTCTATCCTCAGTGGGCTCCCTCAACCCTTTTAACCAAATGCCCCAAACTGATCTCCCTTGTGTTGAACTTTGAATGTCTCATGCGATCTCTCCAGATGCCTAGGAAACCAAGAGAACGGAATGAAACTAAAGAACAGCAAGAGAAACATGCAAATCCAGACTGGCACGACGACAACTCCACAGAAAGCGTCCCTCGATCACAAAAGATGTCTCAACAAGTAGCAACAACATCTCACAAGAAAAATGTGAGAGAGAGCAATGACAAATAAGAGAACTGCGGGGTGGTAGGGTGGTTGACTGAAAGCGGAGCAAGGACCGACAGTTCTGGCAAGGCGATTTCCTATGTACAGTGTACATAGGTACTTCAGGCGCCTATTGCAACCTGCTGAAACACTTAAAACGCCGATCTTGGCGCCACGCAGCATGTGAATTGAAATGAATGAGGCCGCCGCCCACCAAACAATACCTAGAGAACACTGGACAGACGTACGCCAGCGAAGAGCACAGAAACTGTCATGCCGTCAAAAGACTTGGTGTATATTGACGTCATGTTTTAGTCGTCAGCCGCCGCACGGATGGCTGACATAGATTTATGTTGACCAGTGCGTCCAACGCGTTGGGTGAAACACCATGCAGGTTGATCAGTGATCATTGATGCAGCACAGCTTCTCCCGTTGTCCCTCTCCCACTTCATGAGTTATAACCCAGCTTATTGGCGCTCGCTCTAGCCTCTGTAGTAGCAGTCCTCTTGCGTCTCACAAATCCTTCATATGTTGTCACGCTGGTCACGCGTCGCGGCGAGAGACATCGGGGGAGGCTCTCGGAAAGGCACATTCAGCGCCACGCGGACCGAATCGCGATTCATTTCCCGCGCAATTCAAAACCGTCCCAAGACGCAGACATACACGGCTCGCTGTGCAGAAACTAGGCCGAGGAGCGACGCTGACCATAGCTTTCGTCCGCGAGCCATGATGATGAGCAGCAGCGCCGGCCAGGGTGGCGCCGTCACGAAGCCGGACACGCCCAACGTTGATGCGGACCTGATCCGGCGGCATTTGAGATTTGATGAATTTCAAGATTCGGTCTGGGGTTTCGTGGTAAGTCGGCTACTGTACACGAAAGACTCTTGAGAAGGAACAGAGGCGCGGTATATTGACGAAATGTGATACCTAGATATATCGTTGCTGTCACGCGAGCGACGAGGATTGGGAGCGCATGCTGCAAAAGATCCGCAGCGAGCTGGACTACGATAACACAGACTGCTACATCAGTCGAGATCTGGTGCCGTTCCATAATCTCCACGCCATCGACGACCCGTCACTGTAGTAAGATTTTTCTCTACTTTCCAAGTCTTCTGCTTCTTGCTTTGAGAGCATCAAGTCGCATCTGCTTTTCTAACAGCCTCCCTAGCGGGGCCTCAATCGACCAAGTTCGGGCTCACTTCCGATCCTGGATCCCGGAGAACATCAAGTCCCGTCTCCGGCCGGAGGCCACTGACCTCGACGACATCACATACAAACACCTCGTGGACATGACACCCAGATATAAATACTGCCTATACGTCGACGACGTATGTATCGAGTCCTTGGATCAGGACGACGCCGACTGCCCCGTTGTCAAGATCCTGGACAAGACCTGGGAACCCCCCACACCCGAGGAACTAAAGGAGCTCGAGGAGACTGAGGGTTTGGGCGTTATTGGTGACGGCACCACGCCCGCTCCGTTCCTCGATGGCGTAACCGACGACTGGGAGGAGGATGTGGGCTGGATGTACCTGCCCGTGATATCTTACCTAGACAGGTATTTCACGCTTGTGAAGGTTGACTGGCACGAGCAGTACATGAGACCGCCTTTTATAGATGGGTTTGAGGACGAGAGTAATTTCATTGGACACTGGAGAAACAAGTGACCGGTGAGAATCGACGAGAGATTTGGGAAATTGGAGACGAGAGCTCCTTGTTGGGCCTACGAAGCGAGAGTACATGTGTAGGACATTGGAGACACGTCACACGAGTCGGTATCTGGGCCGGCGGGCAACGACCAAGCATGCGTGTCTTCAACAGCCGAAGAGCGTTTTTGCTCCTTATGCATGCGGGAGTGGCATGACTTGTCTTCGAACTCTCTTCCGTCACCTCACTGGAGTTTGACTGTTTGGTTTGTCTCTGCGTCGCGCGCGCCGCGCGCGTCTGCGCGACCGATATAGTTCTCGAGTAATACATAGCTCTATGCAAACTTCCGCATCCAGGGCAAGGATGAGGTGATGTGCTTTTTTTCTTTTGTTCCATCTCTTCCAGTCTTTTTCCTCTAGACTGAGTGTACATATGCATTGCATGATTGCACCTGGTATAATGAACTGACAAGCCCAGACGAATAGCTACTTAACAATTGCATCCCATCCGGCTACAACAAAGGTCAAGATATGTGATCTCCTGTCACCTGAGTACATGCACAACATGCTTACGTTTATGCAACTACTCGTGGGTGTAACCTTTTGAAAGGGATACCCACTACATCATTTAATGGGTGAAGCAAGCCGAGCACTGTGACCTTCGTCTGGAATAAAAAAATAGGTGCGAAAAATTCAGTTCTCGCCTTTTTTCGTCGTCCAATATCTCCACGTCTGCGACAATCGATCGGATTATTGTTGGAGGCTGAATTAGTATCTACCAAGACTACCTAATGATGCACAGTTCCATGAGTTGCAAAGCGTGGATTGGTGTTTCTGTGATTCGGTATGACCATTCCAGCCTTGGCCTTTTCCAGCTGGCCGTATAATACGGGAAGAACGGCAATCTTTGAACTTTGATATCATCTTTGCTGATATTTGCGTCCAGACTCCAGAGTCTGGAAATTGCGGTTATGGGGCTGCATACTGTAGCCAAAGTTGTACCAGCAACTGCGATGCCGTTGCCGAGTGCGGCAAAGATTCCAAAGATGGCAAGACGACTTGTCCGTTAAAACACTTGCTTCTCGGGAGTGGGAGCTCCCAGTACGGATTTTGCGGCACAACCAAAGGTATTGATAATGATACATGCCATCATTGCCAGCTTGGTTATTGAAGTCACACCGTGTCAGATTTCTGCGGTAAAGACTGCCAGTCTGCCAGTCAAACTGCCACGAGAAACTCTCACGAGTCACCCCCCTTGGGTTCTTTCGCAAACGTACACGGCTCGCTGTGCAGAAACTAGGCCGAGGAGCGACGCTGACCAGAGCTTTCATTCGCGAGCCATGATGATGAGCAGCAGGCTCAGCGCCGTCAAGGGTGACGACGTCGTGGAGACATACGTGTCCGACTTTGATGCGAACCTGATCCGGCGGCATTTGATGTTTGATGAGTTTCAACTTTCAAGGGTTTCAACTTTCAAGATTCGGTCTGGGGGTTCGTGATAAGTCGGCTACTGCACACAAAGGACCCTTGCGAGGGCACAGAGAGTTGTTGTATTGAAGAATATAAAAACTAGATTTATCGCTGCTGTAACGCGAGCGACGAGGATTGGGAGCGTATGCTGCAAACGATCCGCAGCGAGCTGGACTACGATAACACAGACTACCATTTCAGCCGAGATCCTGATCTGGTGCCGTTCCATAATCACCACGCCATCGACGACCCGTCACTACAGTAAGATATCTCTTGCTTCCTTTTGCTTTTTTATCTTTTATACTTTGCTGGAAAGCACCAAGTCGCATCTGCTTTTCTAACAGCCTCCCTAGCGGAGCCTCAATCGACCAAGCCCTTAGCCCGGCATCACTTCCGGTCCTGGATCCCAGAGAACATCAGGTCCCGTCTCCGGCCGGAGGTCACTGACCTTGACGACATCACATACAATTGCCTCATCTATATAACACCCAGATATGAATGCTGCCTCTACGTCGACGACGTATGCACATTGCATCGAGTCCTTGAACCAAGACGACGTCGACTGTCCCCTTGTCAAGATCCTGGACAAGGACTGGGAGCCCTATACACCCGAAGAACTAAAGGAGCTTGAAGAGAGTGAGGAGTTTCGGCGAAATAGGCGACGGCTCCACGCCCGCCCCGTTCCACGATGGCTTAACCGACGACTGGGAGGAGGATGTGGGCTGGATGTACATGCCCCTGGTATAGTATTTTGACAGGTGTTTCACGCTTGTGTAGGTTGACTGGGACGAGCAGTACGTGAGGCCGCCTTATATAGATGGGTTTGAGAACGAGAGTACTTTTATTGGACACTGGAGAAACAAATGATCTGTGAGAAGTGCGACGGGAGATTTGGAGAATTGGAGAGGAGAGCTCTTTGTTGGGCCGAAGAAGCGAGAGTACATGTTCAACCTTCAGGACAGCGGGAAGTTGGAACACAGGTTGATATCGGGGCTTCCAGGCCATGAGTCAAGTAACTTGGTGTTGGTGAGCAAGCATGTGTCTTTAATAGCCGAGGAGCGTTTTTGCTCCTCATGCATGCGGGAGATTGCTCCTTTTCGGAACTCTCTTCCGTCACCGTATGTACTGACTGTTCAGCTTATCCTTGCTCCTGGCTTCGCGCGCGCGTCTGCGTGACCGATGTAGTTTTCCGTTAATACATAGCTCGCTTCTAGGGCAAGGATGAGATGGCGTGCTTTTTTTTTTCTTTTTTTTTTTCGTTCTATTTCTTCCAGTCTTCTTCTTCTTCTAGACTGAGGAAACATGTGCATTGCAGATTCATTATACGATAGATAGCAGCTGCTGTTGTAATCCCAGACGAATACATAGGCACAAATAATACAGTATCATTCAGCTAGAACAAAGGTCAAGTCATGTGATCCCCTGCCACCTGAGTCCATGCACGACATGCTTACGTTTATGCAACTATCCCCAGTTATATTCGCACCTTCAATCAATCTTTCACTTGTTGATGCGAATCATGCCCTCCCACACAATGCTTACATGCAAGACAGCGCCATATTCTCCCTGTTGCAATCCTGTACTGCGTTCAAGATTACAGCCGCATATGATACTTCAGGCGCCTGTTGCAACATGCTGAAACACTTAAACGCCGTCTTGGCGCCACGCAGCATGTGAAATGAAATGAACGCGGCCGCCTCGTCCACTAAACAAGCCAACTGTCTTTTAATCTATCACATCGTCAAAAAAAACACCTGCACCCACCATACTGCGTGGTTGATATTGAATTGCCACATTGACGTCACATGCCTCATTGCCAGTCCGTCGGCCCTCCGAACATCACGACGCAGGAGGCGTACTGGCATGACTGGCATGAGCATGCACGCGCAAAGATGTACAGACTCCGTAGGTAGGTAGGTAGACGTTGCTTTTGTTGCTGAACAGTGCGAGGGTCACAGAATCAAACGCGTCTGGTGAAACGCCATGCAGCAAGCTCATCCAATTGTCTGTCTCACAACTCAGCAGCTCCCGGCTTATCATTCCTTGCGAGCAGCCCTCTCCCTGTTGCTATGCATACGCTGTGTCCTTGATCGGCAACTATTTGCCTCATCTTGCTGCCCAGCGAACCCCTCTCGTGTCGCCCAATTTCTTTTCTTTATATATGCCGTCACGCTTGCCACGCATTGCGGCGAGAGGCTCACCGAGAGGCTCCTTGGAAGGCATATCAAGCGCCGCGCGAACCGCCGCGCAAGCAATCTGAGATCTCCCGCGCCGAATTCAGCACCGGTATAAGACTTCTTTTGCCAGAAGCACCGTCGCGACGTATATATACCCGACGCGCCTCGCAGACACAAGGCCGAGAAGCGACGCCAACCAGAGCTTTTCGCCCACGAGCCATAATGAGCAGCAACGCGGCAAACGGCGATCGCGTCGTCAAGACGAACACGTACCTTGACCACTCTAAAAAGCCCGACATTGATGCGAATCTGATCCGGTCGCATTTGACATGCGGCAAGTTTCGCGATTCGGTCTGGGGTCTTGTGGTAAGTCAGTTACACAGTCCCTGTCGCGAGCGCGCCGAGGCGCATGATGATAACCAGAAGGAACGCCTAGATATATCGCTGCTGCCACTCGAGCGACGAGGATTGGGCGCGTATGCTGCATAGGCTCCGCAGCGAGCTGGAGCAAGACGCAGCATACTTTATCTGCCAGGATCTGTTGCCGATTCATGATTTGCATGTCATCGACGACCCGTCACTCTAGTAGGCCTACCTCTGGTCTCTCTTCTTACTGTGTCCCTTTCCATGAATTCCATGATTCACGCCGGGTATACCTGTTACTGACAACCGCCCCAGCGAGGCCTCGATCTACCAAATCCGGCGTCACTTCCAGGCCTGGGTCCCCGAGAACCTCAAGACCCGTCTCCGGCCGGGGGCCACTGACCTCGACGACGACGTAGACTGGGTATATGCCACCACGACGCCCAGATACGAATACTGCATCTACGTCGACGACGTCTGTCTCGAGTCTCTCTACCAACCTGGCCCCAACTTTCCCGTCGTCAAGCTCCTGTGCAAGACCTGGGAGTCGCCGTTCCCGCCCGAGGAGATGGGCGACTACCTCGTGCCCGCGCCGTTCCACGATGGCGTCACCACGGACTGGGAGGAGGATGTGGGCTGGATGTACTTGCCCGTGGTAGAATACCTTTACAAGTACTATTTGCTTCTGAAGACCAGCTGGGACGAGCAGTACGCGAGGCCGCCTTTTATAGATGGGTATGAGGACGAGAGCAATTTTGTGGGGCACTGGAGAAGAGAATGATTCGTGGCATCGGAGACGACAGTCTATATGAAGGGGCATTGGAATGAGCGTTCTTAGCACGCCTGAGAGAAGAGTTATATGAGGATACTGGAGACCGGAACGTTTAAAGACATTCAAGGCGCGGACCTACACTACACCTTAGCAAGCAATCATTCGTCTCATGCAGACCTAGGCAGCGCCAGTTATGCTCGTCTCGTTCGTTCTCTTACTCTCCGACGCGAACAGCAAACCCTAAACTAGAGCGCACTGCAATCCGACCCAACGCCCGTGTCCATCCGATGGAATTGGTTCAAGCTGATGCCTGCGGCGGTGACAATGACTCGGCGCCCGTCATCGCTGGCGACTGTGTGTGCCATTTTCTGCAATTCTAGGACGCTCCAGGCTGCGTAGATGCCGGCGGAACCGCTCCCGTCGTTGGAGGCACGGTACTGCTCGTGATTGTTATTGGCATTGCGGAGTCCAAGACGCAGATTTGGACCCGGCCATCTGCGTTGAGCTGACTCCAAAAACCCCGTATCGCAGTCAAAACCGATCCAGGACCATGGAGCAGTTGAAGTTGACTGTAGGGGTACGTGCTCAAAAGTTAAAACCGGCGTGTCGCGGCAACCACGCCGGACAAGACGAGATAGTCGTATTCTCAGCCGCAAAGTAACCGTCGCTCGTGATTCATGGCCTGTTGAGTAGGTGACATCGCTACAATCCCGGTTCAGGCTCCACGACCAGCTGTTTGACGACCACAGCTATGCCGAAGCCCGTCTGCTGTTGCTGCAACCGAGGCCATTGATGCACTTTTTTGCCCCAGCTGTGCCCCCTCAGGTGCTGGAAATGTTAAAATCCTGGTTGGGACAGATCCATGGCGCGCTCTGCCTGAGCTTCCATTTTCATCACGGCTTATCAGCTTGTTGATTTTGCGCTGGGTGTACCGCCTGCGCCTTGAATCTTGGATTCATTTTCCTGTCTCTTCTTGTAGAATTCCAAAGTCTTGTTGGCCATGGCTTGGTCATAAACCTCCTGTATTTGGTCAGCCCTTTGGGTGCATAAAAAATTGACAAACGAACGGCAAGGTACGAGTAGGTTTTCATACTTTGCTCGGTGACTTGTGAAACACCTCTCGTTCAAAGCTGCAACCGAATTCGGCGGCCCCCGCATGATCAATGCCGTGCATTTCCATTGCCATACTCGAAATGCTGAAGACCTGTTAGCAGTCTGTCTGGACGACAAGGTTAGTATCGCGAAGGCCATTTCGCAGCAACAATGGCAGCTAGCCTCCCGAAAGCACATTGTGGCACATACAGATTCATCGTTTGACCCATACGTTCAGTGAAATTGGTGCCTAATTGCCAGGCCATGCTGTTGGGCGTGGTATACGAGTCGTCGAGAATCTTCTGATATACTCTCAGGTGAAGTGGAACTGTAGCCGATGATTGTTGCGGCTGCTGAGATGCCATCTGACCAGATCCAGCCTTTTTCTTCGTATTTGCAACCATGATTGCTTCGTAAGTGGTAGGTTAGCTGGAACGCTTCGGCCCGTCGATTCAACGTGTCTCGGCTCAGATGGAAAGCGGATGAAATCTGCGGCAGAATTGGGATAAAGGCGGGCTTGAGAAACGTGTCGTATAGTAAGAGGGAAGGAAGAATGCTGTGTCGTGCAGAAGTCGAGAGGCGATCGTATATATAAGGGTGGTCACTGGTGAAAACAAAGTGATCAAGATTTTCAGAGTCACCAAAATACACGTCGCTCTGGTGGAAATTCTGGAAGACCAATGAGACCCAAAGGCGCCACGACAGGAGGGGCCGGTACTACCTTCCTAGACAAGAACATCCGACTGCTAAGAAAACACCAACTGGTGACGGTGATATCTCACAAATAAAGTATCACATGGTGATGACAAAATCTCACGAGTGCGAGGTGATAGAATGGTTAGCGGGGTTTGGGCCGGCAATTCTGGCAGAGCGTCTTTCATGGTGAGAACCGGCGGCCTTCTGTATCACCTGACCATCTGGCTGTCCAGAATGTTGTAATAGACCATTCTAGGGAATTTGCGTTGTTCACCAAATCACCAATGAAGATAGCTCATGACGCACATCACACGCAGTCAGCAGCACCCTACGTCTGTACTCCGTACGTTTGAGTGGGATCGCAGTTCAGTGACTTCCACTGATGGCTCGTTCACAGTCGATCATGACTTCCATCTCAGAATCATGAGACGTGAACGCGACGATCATGTAAACTTCGGAAAATGCATGGGAGCCTACGTAAGCACGTGACCTGAAGTAACCCCTGGAGGTACCTACCTAAGGTACCTACCGAGATCGGAGAGCGTTTCGTCAGTTTTCACCTCACGCACAGGTGAGGTGAACCGTGACGCACTTCCCGCGTCGCACTTCTCTAGAGTCTAGACAAACTGACTGCTCAGTGCTGACTCTCGCAGCGCCGCGAAGAAGTCAAATCAATCTTGTGCGTCTACATACTTGGAACCCGATGTACTACTTGTATCTATCTCCTTTGGGCAGGTCCTTGCATTGTGGCCGGCCTTCCTGCAGATGCCACAGTTGAGACGCCCTCGTTTTGCCAAGACTGAGAGTCTCCCTTTCCGCCGGTGCCCGCACTGTTCCAGGATGGTGTAGCCCGCGACCGGGAAGATGAATTGGACTGGATGTGCACGGACTAATCACTTTGGAAGCATAGCTGGGATGAGCAGTACGGGAGGACGGATACCTTCGATTGACGGGATCAAGGACGAGAGCAAGGTTGCGGGACGCTGGAAAAAAGGGTCATTTGTGGCATTCCAGACGACAGTCTTTTTAAAAAGCTTTGGGGATATTGAGGACCAGAGCGAGCAAAACAACCGTTTCTCGCATAGGCGGAGCTAGTCTTGCTCCTCGCTCTCTTTTACTCTCCGACGCAAACAGCATACCCTAACCACAGCGCACTGCAATCCAGTTCAAACTCCACGACCAGCTATTGACGGCCATAGCCATACCAAAATCCGGCTGTTGATGTCCCTCAGGTGCTGGAGATGTTCCATGGCGCGCTCCGCCTGAGCTTCCATTTTCATCACAGCTTATCAGCTTGTTGATTTTGCGCTGGGTGTACCGCCTGCACTTTGAATCTTGGATTCATTTTCCTGTTTCTTCTTGCAGAATGCAACAATCTTGTTGGCCATGGCTTGGTGATAAACCTCCTACATTTTGTCAGCCCTTTGAGTGCAAAAGAAAATGACAAACGAATGCCAAGGTGCGAGGTGTTTTGTATATGTATGTACCTTGCTCGGTGACTTGTGAAACATCTCTTGTTCAAATTTGCAGCCAAGTTCGGCGGCTCTCACATGGCCAATGTCGTGAACTGCCAGCGCGATATTGGAAATGCTACAGACATGTCACATGTTAGCAGTCTGTTTGGACGACAAGGGTTGTATCGTCAAGGCCATTTCGCAACAAAAAATGACACGGCCCGAAAGCGTATTTTGGAACATACAGATCCATCGTTAGACCCATACGTTCATTCGCACTGGTGTCTAATTGCCATGCCATGCTGCTGGGCGTGGTCTGTAAGTCATTGATAATCGTCTGATATATTATCTTGTGCAGTGGAATTTCAGTCGGTGGTCGTTGCGGCTGCTGGGGTGTCATCTGACCAGACCCAGCCGTTTGCTGCGTATTTCCAACCATGGCCCCTTCGTAAGTGGTAGCTGGAATGCTTCGGCCCGACGATTCAACGTGTCTCGGTTCAGATGGAAAGCTGATGAGTCCCACAACAGAATTGGGATGGAGACGGGCTTGAGCAACGTGTGGTATAGTAAGAGAGAAGGAATATTATTGTGTCGTATAGAACTCCAGAGGCGATCGTATATATAACGGTGGTGAGAGACAGTGATCAAAATTCTCAAAGTCACCAGAAAGCACGTCGCTTTGGTGGTCTGACAATGGTGGAGGATCACGAGACCAAAGGCGCCAGGAAAAAGAGGGGGGCTGTACTACCTTCCTAGACAAGAAATACGCCTGCTACAAAAAAATAACAATCTGGTGACGATAATAGCTCACAAATAAAGTATCGCGTAGTGATGACAATATGACAGCCTCACAGGACGATTAGCTGAAGGCGGGGTTCGGTCCGACAATTCTGGCAGAGCGTCTTTCATTGAGAGAATCGACGGCCACCTAACAATCTGACTGTCCACAAAACAGTAATACATTGCTCATTCTCATTTGCCTTGTTCATGAAACTCCCGACATGAAGATAGCTCAAGGCGCACATCACACGCAGCCAGCAGCACCGTACGTTTGAGTGGGATCGTGGCTTCCTACAATCTCCGTCAACTCTTTGAGGGTTTTGAGTGTGAGGATTTCAGTTCAGTGAGCTCCACGGATGAATCGTTCATAGTCGATCATGACTCCCATCTCAAGCTCATGAGAAGATCATGTAACCTTACCAGGTTCCAAGTCGGGCATACATGGAGCGGGGCTATGTGGGGCACGTGACCTGAAGTGAGCCCCGAGTCCTGACTCCTGAAAGCCTTGGAGATACTTTTTATGTAGAGTATTGTTATTTCTACCACCCCATATTTCTATTCATACCACCTACCCCACTTTTGCCCCACACCTTTTTGGGCGGACTCAATTATTTTCTCCCGCCTCGCACACCCAGCCACCGGCCACCTCCCCCAACCTCAGCTCAGCTGTCATTCATTTTTTTCCTTCTGACAAACGAAACT
>SRPN01000357.1:0-24604 GCA_018360045.1 Claviceps capensis | reverse complement strand
TGAAAAAAAAAAAAAAAACAAGCGACGAAAAACAGAGAGAAAGAAACAAGATTACAAACGAGAAGACTAAAACAATAATCAAAATACACGAAAAGCTGAGACGGAACGAAAATCAAAAAAAGGACAAAAGAACGACCTGGCCGAACGTCGCTCAGTATCGAGCTTTCCCGCGCGTGGCCCCTGCATGGAAACAAAGAGGCTCTCTTGACGCATCTTTGCCTTGCTTCGCGGCACTGGCCATCACAGTCGCTCCCTGTTGGCAAACCACGCCTTGCTTTCGTGGATGCACCGCCGGCAGAGACTGAAAGAACGCCGGCCTTCCGACTGGTACATTAGGACGACCATGAGCACCATGACGGCTTCACATCCTACACCTTTGCACGACGTAGAAAAGCACGCTGTCGCGAGTACGGCTACTATCCGGAGCGTGCGCAGCTTCGACGGCTCCGAGTCTAGTAACGACAGCAAGCGAAGTGTGTTGGCTAGCAGTGTCAATTCTACGGCGAGTGCTGCTTCTGCCATGGAAGTCCATCAACTGCAGGAGCTGCAGCAGAAACAAGAGGAACAGCAAGAACGGGAACGAGAGAGGGAAGAGCAAGAAGAGAACGGGGAGCAAGCACCAGAAGACCAGAGAGAACGGGGACAAATACAAAAAGAAGAAGACCAAGAAGACCAAGAGCAGCCACAGGAAAGAGAGCAGCAACAGGAGCAGCAAGAGCAATTACAACAACAACCGCAACAACAGCAGCAACAACAAGACCAACATAATGAAAAACCACCTCCAACTACAAGGTTGAAACCGGATACAGGGAGTGAAGCGAACACACCCAGTAGATGGAGCGGCAACGGCGTGCGCACAGTAGACCCTCCCGCTCCCAACGACTCGTCCGTGGCAGCAGAAGATGCAGACACCGGGCATTGGGACTCTACCATTGGAAAAGCCGGCCTAGGAAAGACGGGCCGCGTCATCAACCGACTCGTGAGCGACAACGACGCTCTCAAGCGAGACATCCAAATTGAACGGTTACGAGCCGAAGAGGCAAAACAAGCCGCCAAGCTAGTCGAAGACAAGATGGAGCGAATGATGAACGAGTACGAAAGCCGCTTACTAGAAGCCAGCGTCACCAAGACCCTCCTCGCCCGGAAAGAGCGCCAGGTCGAGACCCTGACCTCAGCCATCGAGCTCGAGAAGCGCAAAGCCCAGGCCGCTCAGCAAAGCGAGCGGAGCTGGAAAGACGAGCTCGACAGTGTCAAGACGAACACCACAGTCCGGGTAGATGAGGCCACCAGCTATGCGCTATTAATGGAAGGCCGATACAATGCCATCTCTTCGCACTGGCGAGATCAGGGCGACGAAGTCAAGCGGACGATTACGAAGCTGCGAAGCGAAATCACCACCGTTACTGAGGAGCGCAGATCGGATGACGAGAAAATCGCAACGTTGAGGGATTTGTGTGAACAGCAGGACAATAATATCAAGGAGCTGCGTCGAGAAAAGGAGGAGATTGCGCGGCTGTTTAACGAGTATAAACAGACGCAGGAGGATGAGTTGAGAGAGATTAAGACGAGTGCGAGGCAGAGACAGGAGGAACAGGAGTGGCAGTTGCAGGAGGCGAAGGAGACTTTGCATAAGCTGAAGTGGGCTTTGAATGTGAAGCAGAATGTCAAGGGCGCTGAATGAGCGTCTCTTGGGGGCTGACACTTACTGCTTCTGCTGGAGCAGAGCAGTGCGTTTAGACGAGGGTTTCGGTGTCAAGACTTTCCCGTCCGAAACCCGCCGATGCCTCACAATACTTGAAAACGACCGCCAGGGCCGCCATATGAACTCGAACCCTTTTCACGCAATAGTCATTGCTATACCATTTGTCTTTATCTTCATTTCCTTTTTATTTCCTTTCTTTCACATCCTCTTTCATCTGGTCTTGGGCCGCACGAGGCCCTTTCTTTCACCAGCATAAATGACTACATCTCCGGCGTGACGCATTGGGATACTACTGCGCCCTGGCGGGCTTGGGTGGGAATATTTGCTGGGCGATGGGAGACATAATGAGGCGCTTGGGTATACTTTTGAGGCTTTATGGTTGTCATTACGGGGCCTTCTCTTCTTTTTCTTGATGCGCTCTGACGGAGGCCATTGTTATAGCGCACGGGTATGTGGCCGCCTTGACCATACGAGACGCCTACCTTCACTTCTTTACTTGTAGGTAGGACGGTGCGACAGGAATGGATGGATGGGGGAGAGTTGCGCAAGGAGGGAATACGGATTCCGTCCCTCTGGCTTCCCCTATTCTACTAGCCATCTTACTAACTATTTTACTATCTGTATTGGAAATCAGGCGCCGATTGCTGATAGACGAATACATTGTTCGGAGGCCTTTTCGTTTTACTTTTGTGATTCTGTGTTACGTCCTGTGTGTCACTATTAGGGCCAGTCCTCTATAAACCTATTCATCCATCTGTCTGCCAGCCGTACCGAGCTTCTGTAGCCACCTGTCTCGCACTGCCAGCTTGGCATTTACCTGTCCACGTGGGCACAAGCAAAACACCCACACACATCACTCTTGTTCGCCATCCTTTTTCGGTCTCGTCTCTTTGGCTCGCCCCTTGAGTCCCGGACCGACGAGGCGTAGCGTTGTAAGAAGGGGCCAGTGTGCACTGCGACGGCAGCCCTCTTGGAATTGCCCCCTCCTTGAGCAGGTGAGTGTTGCACTTTGACGAAACTGAGCCCAAGCGACATCATGAATAGAGGCCCAACTTTCCAGTTTTTCATTGAGTTTTCTGCATAATGACTGATGACAAGTATATAGCCCGGAACGTGCCTCCGTCTACACCTACTGGCAAGTATCAGTTTCGAACGACGTGGCCAGTCAGTGGTACCAGTGACGGCCGCAATACAATACTTCTTCATTTTTCTGATGATTTTAAGAGGTCTGACTTGAATTCAAGACGCCGTTCAATCTTTTTGCCTTGGCCTGACTTCTTTGAAGTTCTCTGAAGTTCTATGTGTTCGTCTTGCTGCGACTCATTACGCCTTGTTGGCTGCTTGCCCTCTCTCACCTACTCCGAGCACGGATGCTTTTTCCACCTGAGTCTCTTCTCTCAAGACATTCACCATGTATTCTCAGCCTGTGGAATTTTATGTGGCGTGTAATCCTCCGCTTCTACCCTCCGGAGTGCATCGCGTCATGGAGGACCTTCAGGGTTCGCTTTTCCAAGTAAGTCTCGATCACGTCTTCAAGTCTATCTAGTCTCGCCCCTAAGTTGTTTTTTTGAAAGGAAGAAGGTCTCAAGGTACTTGAGATTCTGTATGAACCGAGCGGGCCGTGGTTCAAGGTCATCACGTACCCTGCCTTCCAGGCCGAGGTTACCGACACGCTGGTGGCGATCCTCGCTGCCTTGACGGAGCAGAATACCGTCCCGCTGGAACAACCAGAAGAGTACCTTGGCTCGCTTGCCGATGTGCGCACAACTTCCTTGGGGATTCCTTGGTCAGCGTTCTTGGCATCGCCCGACTATGCAGACAGCTTCGTTCCATGGCAATTCCCGTTGACAATGCAGGACCTCGCCTTCAAAATCGTTTGGCCGCCGGAGTCCAAGGCCTTGGAATTCGATCTCACAGAATTGCTGCGCATGCAAGCCCGTCTCGACGGCTCCCACGCGCAAGATCCGAAAATCGGGCGTCTCGGTCCTCTGATGAGCTGTATAGTTTCATGCAATATTCGCGAAACTATACTGTACATTGGGACTGATGGCGGCCCAGAAACTCTGAATAACGCTCGTGAAATCCTCGAAACTCTTTTGGATCTCACCGTACGCTCTCCTGGCCCATGAGACTGGCATTTGAACTGATACATTCTTCTTCAGAAGCTGCACTCGGTCGCGACACAGCATGTCATTTGCTCCACGGAATCCAACGAGCAATTCAGCTATAGGTGGTTGTCCCACATTGGGCTCGATAGCC
This sequence comes from Claviceps capensis, assembly GCA_018360045.1. Lineage (NCBI taxonomy): Eukaryota > Fungi > Ascomycota > Sordariomycetes > Hypocreales > Clavicipitaceae > Claviceps > Claviceps capensis. The sequence continues at coordinate 20,643 of SRPN01000357.1, read as the reverse complement.
GCACGTTTCCACAACGGCCAACAGACCATCAAAGGCTGAGACACGCCGTATCGGTACGGGCAGTCACTCAGGATTCTCTTGAACGATGGGTTACGGATCGAACGCAATACAAGCCCAGTAAACGGAACATGGGCGAAGGCGCAACATCCAACAAGGAGCTTACTACTTCGTTTCTCCAGCTCAAATACACGCCAAAGAGCCCTCTGAAGAGTGGTTCGAATTTCGAGATATTGCCCTCTTTCGCTTCTACTTCTTCTAATACCATCTGTATTGAACCTACGATGGCAAGCCGCCCTGGGCCCGGAGGAAACCTTCCGACTAAGTCTCATTCACACATACTTACTGATGAGGATGAGCTTATCAACTTTGACGCGGATAATGTGGTCGAGAGCGCCAGCCAGTCGCACTTTATGCAACACAATCAACCAGGCTCATTTTCCCTGTTGGATGACGATCCGCCTATCAACCTGAATTTGTTGACTCTGTCGGGGCCAGACTCAGCACCGAAGCCATCAGAGCCAAAGCGCGCAAAGGCAAGAAAATACATCCATTATATTTTTTGAACATGACTGCTAAGTAGAATTTGACTTCAGGTGTTCGATGGTCGAATCAGACCGCATATCGTCAAACTGCTGGAGCAGCACCTGCGATCCGTTTGGCCTGTCTTGTCGCGCTGTCCCGGCTTCGTGACCCTTCATCTTCAATTCGGGCGGTTCTACCTTACGGATCTGAGTAGCGCAGACGTAGACATCGGAAGCGGACCGCACCGAAACATGGCAGCTCTTCTTCGGGAATTACAGTCCGTTGAGCGAGAACAGATCGGCTTTTCACCAGCTTTGTCCACGATTCGATCCGATGAGAATATAATGGTCACCTACCCGACATCTCCATGGGTCCTGTCCGAAAGAGACGTCATCTATCAGGTTCATTGCACACTCGACGATCAGCAGCTGAGCATCGAGATTGATGCCAAGACGTTTGAGTTCAGCTGCCGTGGTCCAGTGTCCGAGTTAGCCGGTACTCTCGTACACTGCGTGCACCAGGCGTGGGACATGAAGATGGTTGTGCAGCACTCCAGTAATCTCAATCTCTCTCCAGCGCACAGACTCATGGGACAAGCTGTCACAAATTCGCTCAACGTCAGGTTTGTGCCACGATGAACCCCCCCCCCCCGGGTATCAAGTCACTTCAAGACTAATCAGTATGGCAGTACCACTGCGAACGGCGAGCATATTTTCGAACTCATCAATGCTAAAGAAGACTGGACGATCACCTCCGTTCGAATCCGCCACACGGGTCGATACCGGTCTACGCAAACACCTAGCAGTGTTCTCTCCGTTGTCGCATATCAGACCCTCCGACCGAGCGAGGCAAAGCACAAGCGACGCAGGTGGACGATTCCCAAGGACGCCAGCCGAAATGGCTCGCATCCGGAGGCGTGGTTTGAAGCTCACATATCATGCTCGACATTGGATGCGCTGCTAGAGGGGAATGTGCATCTATCACTCGGTGGGCAGTTGTCGTGGGATGCAAGGCTGCAGGATGACGTGTGCGATGGGCTATTTGCGCCGGCGTTGGAGACGATTGCGCAGATTGATGAGGTGGGTGGGATGAATGACAATGGCTTGTCGGGTGGGAAGCTTCATTTTCAGGACTCGTTGGCGGAGGCGAGGGAACGGAGTGGGAAACCGGAGGAAGTGTACTGGTGATGCGGGTGAATAGTGAGGTAAGCTGTGAGAAAAGCAGTGCGAGTGAGAGTAAGAAGTGGGAGTGAGAAGCACCGAAGCGCAGTCAGCAGTGAGCATGAACCAGAATTACAGGTAAGCCCGGGATGAGGAGGATAAAGCTCAAAAAAAAAAAAAAAACCGGGCAACACGAGGTAGGAAACTACCTACCTAGTAGTACTCCGTAATAGAGCATCAAGCAGGGCACACAGATGCCTATTTTGAGTCGGATTGACGTTGCATAATTCAACAGCTTCGGCATTTATCGACTACATTCGTGGATGCTCAGCCAAGGGTATCCTGTGATGCACCACCAAACCAATCGTCGTCAATTTTGGCGTCTTGGCGCCCGGATCTCGTAATAACTACATACCCATGTTACTGCTCGTCCGAAACATTGCATCTTGTCCTCCAGATTTTGATACCTTGTCGTCCCATTAGGTACGCCTTGTAAGTTGTTACCCGGGTCAATGCAGTCAGAGTAAACCTACATAGGTATCGTCCGATCACTACTCCGTATGTACCTACCTACACGATATACCTCGTAGGTACCTAATCACTCCGCACGTACAGAGTATACAGAGTAGTTGTTTCAATTTGTCGCTAGGGCTGAGCTGAGAAAGCCCAATAGCGTGGCTGAGCGCATGACAAAAAAGAAAAAGGGGCACAGCCAAGTCGGGCAACCTTTCTGCAGCGTACGGAGTACATACCTGTAAATATAACGGCGGAAGAAATCAGCCTTACGGCTTACCTTACCTGCTGCTTGTCAGCTGCCCATGTAAGTACTGCCTGCCTGTCTGTACCTACATACATATTGGTATGACGGCGGAGTATATCGAGCAAAAAAGGGGTACACATACCTAATAATAAGGCGCAAGGCAAGGGAAGGCGACGGGCGTAATAAGGCAAGGCGCGAGCCGCAAGGCGCCAAGCGAGGGAGGCGGGGTTATGTACGGACTCCGGAGTACCTAAGGTACATAGGTTGGTAAGCCGCAGATAAATCTTCGACAAGTGCACTCATTCGGGGGGGGGGGACTACTCCGTACTCCCGTAGTTGTTAGTCTGAAGACACTTTTCGCAAATCGTTTGAGATACTCTTGTTGAATTATTTGTGATGACGGCCCGTTGCCACTGCCAAACCAAAAACACGACCTCGACGCGACTACAAGTCTACAACTACAACTACGATTTCGACTACATAGTACTGTACCTATAGCAACACCCCACGCAATAGCGTTACACCGACGGCATGCTACCGCTCCCCCTGCTGGCGTTCCTTGTCGTCGCTGCCGCTGCCGCTGCCGCTGCCGCTGCGCTCCTGTTCATCGTCCGGCTCAATCGGCTCATGCTGCGCACGCCGCTCAAGGTGCTGCCGTACCTCAAGGAGCCGTTGACTGAGGAGGCCGCGCGGGAGGCATACGCTCGGGTTAAGGAGAAGGGGTTAGATTTCCGGAGCAGGCATCCGGGGGTTTTGGAGAGGCGGTACATTATTGTTGGTGGATCTGGTATGGGGTTTCTAATCCTGTTTCCTCCTCTTCCTCTACTTTCCCCCATTCTTTGTTTATCTTGGTGGTTTTTATGCAAGACGTTATAACTTCGGGTGCTTGTGTGTCACGTTTCGTCATGGTTTGATGTGTGTTCTTGGCCACTTCACCATGTTGTCTACGTTGCTCCACCAGCATCACTGTTTCCTGAATTCACTGGACTGGATCATGACCGCTAACAATAGTAGGCCTCGTGGGATGCCAGATCGCCCTCGACCTCCTCGATGGTGGAACACCTGTCGAAGCCATCCGCCTCATCGACCTCCGGCGCCCTATTCGCGAGGAATTCTCACAGTCGGGCCGCGCTGGCGATGTAGCCTTCGTGCAGGGCGACGTCACGTCCGAGACATCCACGACCGCGGCCTTTGAAGCACCCTGGCCAAGCAGCACAGCACACCTCCCTCTAACGGTATTCCACACCGCGGCGGTGATACGCCCGTACGAGCGACACGAGCTACTATACCACCGATGTTCGCGCGTCAACGTCCTCGGCACCGCAACGGCTCTCTCATGCGCGCAGCGCGCCGGCGCGGACATCTTCATCTTCACATCTAGCTCTCAAGCCGCGTCGCGTAGCGTAGGCTGGTCAGACACATGGACGGGCGCCTCGCCGCGAAACTGGACCCAGGTCCTCGACGAGACGGACGCTACGCACTCGCCGCGCCAGCAGATGAAGCACGCAGAGTACGCATCAAACTATGCGCGCAGCAAGATCGAGGCCGAGCAGCTCGTATGCGCCGCCAACAGCCCTCGCTTCCGGACGGGCTGTATCCGCCCTGGGAACGGCATCTACGGGCACGTACAGGATGCAATTTTCGGACGCATGCTCCGTGCTGAGCGTGTTCCTACCTTTGCGGCGCCTTGGGTGCAGAGCTGGGTGCATGTGCAAAATGTGTCGCTGGCGCATATGCTTCTCCAGAAGGAACTCGTGGGGCCGCATGCAGAAGGTATCGCGGGGCGGCCGTTTGTCGTGACGGATAATGGCCCGTCGATGCTGCGCTTTGAGGATTTGTATACGCTGATGCGGGCGACGAGCAGTACGCGCCTCATCATTGATTATCCGCCGCCGGTGGTGATCTGGATGGCTGCTCATGTGGTGGAGTGGTACTGCGTGATGCTGGCGCGGTGGCCGCGGCTGAGTTCGCTGCTGGGGTTGAAGGAGCCTGGTGAAATGCTGATTTGGTGTCAGCCGGCGACGATTGACTCGTCGGCTACGCAGATGGCGAGGGATGATGTGGCGAGGAAGATGCCGGAGGAGGGAGGGTTGGGGTATAGGGGGTGTTGTTCGACGCTGGAGGGGCTTTGTGATTTTATGAGGGAGTGGAATGAGGCTGCTTTGAAGGGGATTCAGTAAGAGCATATGTATGCGTATCTTGGCATGTATCAGAGCAATGGAGTTGGGTTTGTATTTTGCGGTTGATGTTGTGTACCTATGAGTTGTGTAACGTCCGGTGGCTTCTATGGTGTTGCGGCTCATGCGCTAGGGGCGGCACTTGGAACCTGGGTGCATGTTTTTGTGTATGGTTCGCCACAGCACCGGGAGAGTTGGGCTGCAGATAACAATGAAACATTGAAACATGTGTTTTGCAGGGAGCGGCGCAGGTTTGTGCAGATGTCTGCAGGTGTCTACACATTCGTACAGCCGTCGCGGTCACTGCCGGACGAACAGATGCGGGGCGCGTCCAATCATTGGCGGAGAGCGCACAGCACAGATCGTGTGCAGACGGCAGATGCTGGTCAGGGTCTGGGCTTAATGGGGGTCGGCCCCGGCAGTACCGGCACAAGCGGAAACTTTTGCCCCTGTTGTGGCTGTTGTAACTTGTGGCACTTCCACTTCCCGTCAATCCCGCATCACCCGCGTCCGATCCATCCGCTGCAACTTGACCGGCTCTCCCTTCTGCCTCGCCACGCCGCTCGCCATCATGCCCGACTAGGTCGTAATATTTGCTTGAGAAACATCAACCTGTCTTCGCCTTTCGCATCTTCGTCATTCTCTCCTCGCGACGCACGCACCTCACGTCCCCAAACCACCATGGGCTTTGGAATCCTCGAGCCTCGTGGCCACGAGCCCGTCCCAGGTACGCCCGTCCGCCTCGTTGTCTATTCCGCCCTTGGAGAGGCATTTGTCTTTGACTAACCGTTCCCCGGACTTCAGGCACCACGAAATACTTTGACGATCCGAACCGGCCTCAGGAAGCCGCTGGCGAGGTGCACCTAAAATGCGACACCAGTGGAGGCGTGCCCATTATTCTTGTATGCTTGCTCTAAACTCGCCTTCTGGCTTCCATCTGGCCCGTTTACCTTTCCTCTTGGCTGTTCGCGATTAACGTATCTTCCACCAGGTTCCCCAACCGTCCGATGATCCCAATGACCCGCTGAACTGGCCGCTGTGGAAGCGTGACCTCATCACCTTCATCCTCTGCCTCGCCGCCATACTCGCCACAGCCCTTGGCGCCATCCTCGCCTCCAACACTCTCGTTCTCTCAGCCTGGTATACCGCCAAGCTGCAAACTGTCGCCGGCCTGACGGGCTACTATCTGCTCGGCGCCGGCTGTGCCGCCATCTTCTTCGTGCCCTCGGGCCGCATCTGGGGCAAGCGCCATCTGTTCCTACTGGGCATCCTCATCGTCATCTTGTCTAGCGTATGGGGAGGCGCTGCAGGCAATTTCAACCGCAGCAAGGACCCGGAGTTGTCGTATTTGCAGTCCGAGCCTCAAAAGAACCACTACCGCAGTCTGATTGCCGCGCGTGTGTTTCAGGGGGTCGGCACAGCGCCCTTTGAGAGCCTGCTCAATGCCGCCGTCGGGGATATGTACTGCGTCCACCAGCGTGGCATTCGCATGGCCTTTACCAACTTGGCCGTCTTTGGCGGTGCCTTTTTCACGCCCGTTGTTGTCGGCAAAATCACGCACACAATTGGCTGGCAGTGGAGTTTTTACCTTGTAGCCATCTTTTCCGCCGCCGTCTTCCCTGCCGTCTTTCTCTTTTGTCCCGAGACGGCCTATCGTCGAGACGCGAAATACAACACTGACGGCAATATGAATCAGGAGAAGGAAGCTCCGTCGCCCGAGGTAAACGGCACCGCAACGATCACGACGACCAAGACAACCAAGGAAGCAGAAGCAGAATCAGAAGCCGCCGCGGAAGGAGTCCCTGCCCGCCGAACTGGATTCGTCTTGTTCCCCAAAACGTCGGCCATGCAACCCATTGGCGACGCGAACACCCCTCGCAAGACCTTTGTCGAATCCATGTCCCTCTTTGACGGCAGAAAAACCCACGAGCGATACTGGGTCCTCTTCCTGCGCCCCTTTCCCCTCATTCTCAACCCAGCTTTTATCTGGAGCTGCCTCATCCAAGGCACCATGATCGGCTGGACCATCTTCATCGGTGTCATTGTCGCCGTCATTTTCATCGGACCGCCCTTCTTCTGGGGCGAAGAAAAAACAGGCTTCACCTACGTGGCGCCCTTTCTAGGCGCTGTCCTCGGATTCATCATCTCGGGCCTCCTCGCCGATCCTACCGCCCGGATACTGACCCGGCGCAACAACGGCATCTACGAGCCGGAATTCCGTCTTGTGCTTGTCCTGCCTATGCTTATCACGGCTGGGATTGGTCTGTATGGCTTTGGGATTACGTCGGATCGGCTCCTCTCGGGGGCGTACTCGTACCTGGTACCTCTTACGTTTTTTGCGCTTGAGGTAGGGGGTATGGTGATTGGCACGGTGGCGAGTTCGTTGTACATTGTGGATGCGTACCGGGACTTGACTGTCGAGGGATTCACGTTGATGATTATCTTTAAGAATGTGTTTAGTTGTGTGTTGACGTTTTATGCGTATGACTGGGTTATTGGGGGCGGGTTTCGGAAGGTTTTTATGATTGTGGCGTCGTTGCAGATGGGGATCTGTGTACTGACGATTCCTTTATGTGAGTTTTCTTTTTTTTTCTTCCTTGCGCTCTGACTCTCTACCTCTACCTCTACCTCTGTTTCTTTCTTTGCCAGTGTCGGACACAACATACAAAGATTGATGACGTTTGATCTGGGGAGCTCTGTGCTGACTATATCCCTTTGATAGGGATCTTTGGGAAACGGATTAGAGCGTTTTATGCGCGGAATGATTTGCTTGCGCTTACGGGGCTGCGGTGAGAGTCCTTTGGAGGAAGTGACACTTTGAGTGTGTCGCTGTGCGGGGACCATCGTTTAGACTTGTCTCCTTTTTTTTTGTCGCTTGTGCTTTTCTGCTTTTGGGTGGGGGTTCTCTTTTAAATTTCCTTTTTAAGGTTTCAGGATTCGTTTGAGGGTATCTATTAGGGTATCTTTCGGTTTCTTTTTCCAAGGTTGCTTCCAAGGTTTTATCTATGGTTGGGGTGAGGGTTCATCTTGCTTATGCCCGGTTTTTCTTCTACTACATTTCCTTGGTTTTGGCGAAAGGCAGGTCCTTTTCACTTCTGATATCCCGAGAGCACTCTCAATTCATAGGGTCTGTTTCTTATTCCGCGGCATTATGTGTTTCTCCTTGTCTGTCTCTAGCATTCAGCTATCTCAGTAGGGTGGTGTGGAGGGGGCTTGATTATGTCTAATGATGAGGTCGACATGCGGTTGAGATGTGCATCGCTGCCTTGGGCGCTACTAGAAATTAGAAATGGAAGCTTGTACACTATAAGTGGTTGTGGCTAGGTGATGGTGTACTGGCGGACAGGGAACTTAACTTTTATGTGTTGTATTGCTTGGTACACCTGATTCTCCAGAGTCCAGTCTTTGCTCGTTTTCACCAAGTTTGGGATTGTTTCGTCTCTTTCTGACAACATTTGCTCGTGTTTCTCATAATTCAATTTCACTCGTTCCTTCTATGCTACTCCACCGAGACACCTACTCACCGGACCGCTACAGCTTCACCTTAGGCTCCTCCCCATCCTGCAGCAAAAAGTCCGGATACTTGAGCTCCGTCGCGCCCATCGACGCGCCGCCCTGCCGCCTCCAAGCACCCCCATCCACCACCAACACATGCCCATTGACGTGCGAGCCTGCTCCGCTGAACAGATACACAGTCGCATCGGCAATGTCTCTCACGGTCCCCAGACGCCCCGTAGGAATAGACCTGGCGTGGTGCTTTAGAGCCTCGTCATCCGTGCTAACCAGCCGCGCCGTACCCTCCGTATCGGCCACGGCTCCCGGCGAGATGACATTGCTCGTCACACCGCGGGGTCCGTACTCAAGAGCCACAGAGGCCATGAGTGAGTCCACCGAGGCCTTGGCGGCCGCGACATGGCCCTGCATGGGCATACCCGTGTAGTGGAACGTAGCGGACACGCAGATGATGCGCGCATCGGCACTACGCAGGAGGTGCGGCATCGTGGCTTTGATGGTGTTGAAGGTGCCAAGAACGTCAATGTCCATGACGGCTTTGAAGGCATTGGAGCTCATTGCTTCCATGGAGACGATGAAGTTGCCTGCCGCGCCTGCACTATCGGGTGTGGTCACTGGTGTGTTAGCGTACGTAGCCTACCAGTTTGTCCTCCGGCTTTTTCGCAGCTCGGAAAAAAAAAATCTGCCGTGAAACAGCCCGCCTGCCCGGTTCATGGTATGAAAAACTAAAAAAAGATGGACTTACATGACGAAATCGATGCCGCCCAGCTCTTTCACACATCTAGCCGCAGCGGCTTGTAGATTCTCCACCTACACACAAACAACCCGCAATGATCATAATGCTCCAAGTCAGAAAAATAGCGCAATCACGTTCGATTCTGCCTCTTGAGTCTTTCTTTGTATGTCATTTTCGAATAGAGACCCGCTTGAGCAAGCAACATCTCCACGGTCGACCCCTCTCTCTCCAGGCTCCATCACACCATGACGCCACCCCCGGCTTGCTCTTTTCTCTTACATACCTTGCGCACATCACACCCTCCAATGCCTAGGACTTTGGCTCCGGGACGGACCGTTGCAATATCCTTGGCGGCTGCTTCCGTCTTATCGACGTTGCGCCCAATGATACATGCGTTGGCGCCAAGCCGGACAAGTGCCCGCGTCTGCATGCTGCAGATGGTTCCCGCGCCGCCTGTCACGAAGACGACGCGGTCATCTAAGCGAGGGGGTCAGCAGCCTGTTAGCAAGGAATCCTGCAGGATATCTATGTGATTGAAGGGCTTGATGAAGCCAGAAAGAGATGGTGTGGAGAGAGAGAGGGAGAGAGAAAGAGACTCAACTGAATAGGCCATCTTTCCATACTGGGCTGAGGTAGCGCGACTCGGGGACTGGCATCGTTGCGGAGAGTGGTGCTTGTGGATGAGTCGTTGTCGAATCGGCGGCCTGCTACATACACAATTACACGTGTCGAGGTCCTTTGATTGATCTTCAAGAGAGACACCTGCTTGAATGGACGTGAAGAGGGGGTTAGAGGCGAACGTCAAACGAGACGTTCATGAAGCCTCGGCCCGGGGACGGATATTTGTGGGGCTTGCGTTTGGGGTTTCAGGAATGCCGACAATGGCGATGGCATGTTGCCTTTATAGGCATAACGCGTTAACCTTCACATATCTCTCGTCACGTCATGTGTGATGTCCCGGGCTTTGAGGAATTCCGAATGAGACAAAATTGCGCCCGAATGGCCCTATGCGGTGCAACGGTCACTTGGGACGTGTTTCGTTTCATATGCTACAATCGTATGTCAAGGGCTTCTACTAACAAGCCAATGTGCTGGGCATCGCCAGTGGTAGTGATGCCGTTTACCCGACCCACGATGGACTAGGTAGGCAGAGGCAAAGTCAAAAGAGAAACGGCAGAAACTGAAACGGACTACACATGTATCGAGACAAGAGGAGGGGGAACCCGGAAGCCGCTACTCCGTACCTAGAGCTGTGTAGCCGGAGCCCCACCCATCTGCGGCTAGACTCAATTCGGTAAGAGGGGCATTGCGGCATCAAAAAAGTATTGGAGGGGCACGATTTTTCTTCCCGGACTGCCTTCTTCTCACCTCGACGTGGTCATGCACCGCCGCAATCACTACGTCAAGCCTCACGGATGAGAGTATTTTAGACTTTTGTGACGGATTCAATCTTCAAAATTTCGCGTTTTCGCCTCTTTGCGCCCATTGTAAGATCAGCCGCTGTCAATACCGTCTTTACTCGAACGTCGCCCATTGCCCGATATCGGCGTAGAGAACCATTGAAGACGGCTGTCACTATCCAGATCGGTGAGGAGGTTTCCATGACTTGGGAGGCGGATTTTAGCGATGGAAACTGTCTGTAGCTGACTGTGTCTTAGACTGTGCGAGAATGTCGACGACATCAGAAGTCCCCAAGACCTGCAAGGTCATCACTGCAGACACCATTGCGAAGGGTCTCCTCGCGGAGGTCAAGGACACGTTGGCCAAGGTCCAAGGAACCAGTCCCAGCAAGCCCACACTGGCTGCTTTCCTTGCCAATGGAGACCCCGCCGCTGTGAAATATGCCGAATGGTCAAAAAAGACATGTGAGGACAAGTAAGTAGTCGAACAGACTTGTCCGAGGCATCCATTCGGTCAGACGCGTGGTGTGACTGATCCTGACCATCTCCTTTGCAGTGGCTTCGAGTTCGACCTCCGTACCGTGGAAAAGGACCTGCTCGAGGAAGAAATCAACAAGGCAAATGGCGACGACGCAATCGATGGCATCATTGTTTACTACCCAATCTTCCCCCAGAACCCCTCTCACGACACGTACGTACAAGAGACGGTGGAGCTTTCCAAAGACGTCGAGGGCATGCGACACAAGCACCTGTACAACATGTACCACAACGTCCGCTTCCTGGATCCCCCCGAAAACCGCAAGAAGTCCATCCTGCCCTGCACGCCGTTGGCTGTAGTCAAGATCCTGGAACACCTCCAGATCTACAACCCGATTCTCGCAGCAGGGAACCGTCTATTTGGCAAGACGATTACCGTGATCAACCGCTCGGAAGTCAATGGACGACCCCTGGCTGCTCTTCTGGCCAACGACGGCGCCACGGTTTACTCAGTCGACATCACGGGCGTGCAGCTATTCACGCGCGGACAGGGCATCAAGAGCAAGAGACACCACGTCCAAGACAAGAAGGACTGGGGCCTCAAGGAATGTCTCCCGCTCAGCGACGTCGTTATTGGTGGAGTCCCAGTTGAGTCATTCAAGGTGCCGACAGAACTCATTCGCGAAGGTGCCGTGTGCATCAACTTTTCTTCATTCAAGAACTTTGACGGGCCTGCAATCAAGGAGAAGGCGTCTATCTATGTTCCCTCTGTGGGAAAGGTCACCATTGCGATCTTGCTGCGTAACTTGGTGGTAAGTACACTCCAATGAATGCTGAGATCGAGGTTCTATTTGCCGTGTGCACAGGAGAGGAAATGACACTAATTTTCATACTAGCGCTTGATTGCGAACCGTCCGCACAAGGACGAGGCCGATCAGGAGGTGATTCAGGCCAAGACGGAGGCCTTTGCCGATGATTAGAGGTTTTGTGACGACTGAGGTTTTTCGATGAGTATAGATAGAATTGCTGATTGGTGTTCTTTTTGTATCCCTTCATTGTTTGGGGGGAGTTTCCCTTTTCATCTGAATCCAGTTCCCTCTCTCATATGGCGATATCAGAGAGAAGCACATAGAAAAACGGAAAGAAGAAGGAAAGCATCGTCCGGCCTCCCATGTTTCGCCAAGTTTTTCCTTGTGTTTTAGAAAGTTAGAAGATTGCTAGCGAAGCAGACAGAATTGGTTGTCCTGGTGCTGGTGCTGGTGCTGGTGCTGGTCCTGATTGTTCAACAACCGCCGTTGCGTGCTTATCACATCCTTTTGCGTGCTCACTGCTGGGGACTCGCAACTCCAGAGGACAAAAAGAGTATATGTACATGTATACATCTTTTGAAAGGGGTCCCATCTCAGGCCCGAAGAGCAAACCAATGCATCACAGGGCCAGAAACACCCCAAGCATCCAAGCACGAGTCACGACAGAGCGTGCTACGTAGTACGTACATCACGCTCGTACATCTCCCGCTTTCTCATCTCGCACACAGGGGACAGCTATCCTGCACAACGATATATCTCTCATGAGGAGCAGTAGGACATGACCGCTCCCGGCACCCATCCATCGAAGTCTTGAAGAAGTGAATCCCCGGATCCACGCACGTCATGTAGATGTAGTAATTCTTGACATAGTCGCACATTGGAGAGGGTCGGGATGGCCGACAATCGGAAGACGTCTTTCAGACTTCTTTCCCCCCTCTTGGTCTCGGAAATGTTTAAATTTTCTTATCTTGGGATTCGTCTTGTTGGGGTGCCCGGTGCCCGGTGCGGTGTCCGAACTTTGTCTTTGTGATGGCGGCGGGATTTCAAGGGCTTGTGCTGCTCTAGGCTCCGTTACTATGGAAAGCAGGATAGGTAGGTAATGAAGATGAGGCGTAAGGGGGGGGGGGGGGGACTGATTGGAATGAATATGTGCATGGGCCCCTTATGCTTGATGATGTTGTTTTAAGATTAGTTAGTTGTTGTTCTATCAGTAGGTAGGTCGTACGGGGTATGTAGACGGCGTTTGTTGCTGTCTGAAAATGTTTCATGCCATGTGATGCATGTCTCGGGCCACAATCACACAATGACTGGATTTTGGGGTCCCGGGGGTCTGGTCTGGTCTCGTGACTCGTCTGGTGTCGTCTCGCTCAGTCACAACGGGGCTTCATGGGCAGCTTTGTCCAGTGGTAGTTTCGGAGTCAAAAGAATCTGGGATACTCATGCCATTCTAGGGCTTTGTGAGCGCTTTAATAACGAAGTCTGAGAAGGTGTACCTAGCGGGATTGGGGGGGGGGGAGAGATGTGCATGTCTGTGTGTTTTGGTTGGGGAAGGGAGAAAAGACCGAAGGACAATCGGATGGCACGAGAAAGACAGCAGTTGTCATGCAATCAGGTACATGACTGATTACGGTGGGAGTATATTGACGTTGACGAGGAAATGGCCTCTGCCCAGTGCCTTTACTTCCCAGCGTCTGGGAAGTATGTATAACTTGGCGCACTGTTTATGCGGACATCGATTTGCGGTAGCAACTTGAATGTTTGGTTGAGCCCAACTTTTATGCGACTCGCACGAATGGGAACACAACAGGTTCTCGCCGGCGGCTCATGGGCCACATGGTGAGTTCGATATGCATGGGGAACGCCAACCAGAACCTATATGTGACCACGTTTCCGGCAATGGGGAAAGACGAGCAGTTGATAGAGTTTGGAGGGGCAAATGCATTACATGCAGTAATTGCTCCATGGATGGGTAGGGCAGCCTTGAAAAAAATTGAGGTGTTCTAACTTATGTAGACCCAACAGATGTCTCCCTGTGCGGAGTAGTCGTGAGCGATGAGCTAAAGTATCCAATAGTTATTTGTGTCATTTGCTACATAGCAAGAGTCATCTTTACTACTTCAGGGTGTAATCAACTCTACCTAGTCTGTGGCAGTATAGCCTAATAGACTGTCGCGGGGCGCACCGGGCTTAGGTACGGCTCGGTCTGTCTGTGGCAATCCGGCGGTTTGCCTCATTTGCTTTCAAAACAGCAATGGTGAAGGGGGAGTTCGTTAAGGTTATCGTATATCCACGTCCGTTTTGATGGCAATTCGAGGAAGATGAGATGAGTTTGTACCACGCGTTGCACGATGCATGTAAACCATGCAAACGCGACCAGATGCAAGAAGAGTATTTATTCTATTTAGTTCGGTGGAAGATGGCGGTGCCGCTTGGACCATAGCCTTTGTTCGCCAACAGCAACGAGTCAACGACACATATTCGTATGGAGTAGCCCCTGAGACGACCTCTGTGAATCTCAAGGCGAGGCTGGATCGAGACGTTGATCCTATTACAACTTGCCTCGTTGGCTTTGCCTCGAGTTACATATTACAAGTATACATTTACTCCGTAGCTGTGCCCAACCGTGTGTCAAGCAATTAAACCACGTCCTTTCGGGAACACTCTACTCCGTGCCGCGGTCAAAGCGCGCCAGGATCTCACCCGACGGATACAATGAACATCTCCGTAGGTATCAAGAGTCGGAAAGACAAGCTTCGCAATCTGACCGTCTCGGAGTGTCACCGCATTCGCGGGTTGCGACTCCGGAGGGCTTCAACTGCGTTATTGAGAGTCGCAGGGATGATGAATCCTGCCAAACAATGCCCCGACTTGCACTAACTTGCACAGTTGCGCTTGACGTTTCGATAGTTTTACGATGGGCTCTATGAGTCGCGGGAGCATTCGTGTGCCTGGTTGGACGCCATCACAGCAGGCCTGAAGAGACTCGTTATGCCGTGAAAAGCGAAACCTACATGTAGGTAGGTATGTATACGTTTTCGAATGTGTCAACCCGGAAAGATCATCGGAATCCGCAAGGAGCTCCGGGCACACCAACTCGATAGTACAACCAACTACAAAGTACATCCACTGGGTGGTCCATCAGGATGTAGGTACCTACATACGGTCATACCTGATTTGTGCTACGTATCGTGAGTTGGTGTGTTGGTGGTCGTTGACTCCGTACACATATTGGCAACGTGCGGAGTACGGAGTATGTAGCTTACATATCACCTTCGTACGGAGTAATGTGTCTCGTGAGTCGTCGCCCATGGCGCAGTGAGTCTCTCGAGCCCTGTGGTAACGGGCGACATAGTGGCGGGCACGCAGTGCGGTTGTTCTTTTTTGAACCCGATATCGGACCTACTGTACCAGAAAAGTGTACAGGTATGTACTCGCAGTTCTGAGCCAAAACGCAAGCTTGGCTGCGGTCGCAGGTTCTTGTCCAACGTGGGACAACGTGGAACAATGTGAGACTTTGTGAGACATGGACAGGGTTTCACACGGACTCCTGGCCTCGGGCTCTTTGTGCATCGTCGTGGTCGCAAACTTGCATGCAGACCCGTCCCTCAACCTTGTCTTGCATGGAATGTCCCCTGTCCGCGTTTTTCCTAAGCCGAATGAAACGCCCGATGCCTTCGTGAAATCATTAATAGAGGACAGAGAGCCGTTCTGACATAATGTAACAAGGTTCGACCAGCCCGCCTCCGCCTGATTTTACCTAGCTTTGATCGACAAGGCTACAGAGTACTGTCATGAAGAATTTGAGATCCTCGACGTGCGGAATGTAAGTGCTGATGTAAGTGCTGGGAGGGATGCGTTGCGTGGACATGTCTAGGACAAGTCTTCGGTCCACATTTGAGAGGCAAGACACTGCGTGACATGATTTGTGATGTGCCTGGCAAGAGGTGAAAGTGTTGCCATTTCCCGTTGCACGTGTCGGGCCGGCTTGATTCATGAGTGTCTGCGGGGAACTCGGGAGTCGGGAGAGGACAAGGTGTGGAGGCGGGAATCCGCGGGATGGTGGGAAACTTGAAAGTTGAAACTGTGAAAGTGTGGAGGGATTCACGGAATGCGATGCGATGTGAGGGCGAACTTCAACCAAGGCGGCAGTTATTTGCCGAGAACCCGACACGGGACAGGACAGACCCCAACTTGGCACGGGGAGCCAATGGAGTGCGTGCATGGATGTACGGTGTACATAGGTACCTACTCCGTACATGCAGATCAGATATGTATGTACATACGGAGTACATGCACATAAACACATAACTCTGCATACATACTTACCTACTAGGATACCACTTGGATGTCCATTGTAATTGTACATGCATACTCCGTACGGAGTAAACACTGGCCAAAGTCCTTTGTTTACAAAGTTCATACGTGAATATGTACATGCCGCCTTGCGTCGCAGGCCGGCTGCTAACAGGTGGAGGCGGCTCTCGAGTCTTGATGCAGAAAACCAGCGGCTGGCTCCGCTGGCTCAGGCGAGCACCTGCTTCTCAAGCGATGAGAAATCAAATGCCATGCAATTTGTGTCGGCTGTCAATTCTGACAGCTGCCGGGAGACTTGGAACAAATCAAAAAAAGCGAAACAGAAATCTCTCATCCCGCACGGGTCTTTTCCCACGACATGCTTCGTGGACCAACAGCTTCGTTGGACCAAGCAAAGCTGCACGTCGTCAGCTTCAGCCACAGTCAAGCGGCAAGGGGGTGTTGGCGTTGTCCAATCAGAGAATGAGACATGGACAAGTTGCCACGCAAAGACACAAAGACGCCACGCGCACACGCACACACGCACTGGAGGCATGTATCCAACGCCGATCGCCATTACAGATTCCCGTCACACATTCCGACGACGACGACGACGACGACGACGACGAAGACGACTCCAGAGCAGGCAGCCCGCGGACAAGACACCCTCAATTGCAGACGCGGGCAGTCAAACAAGCGACCAGACGGCCGACAGACACATATGCCTGCGCCGTTGACGACCGGTGCCCATCGACCATTGACCGCGAAGCCGAGCCCCTCTCCCCGGGTGTCGTGCTAGGTGGGTTGGCTGGGTCGGTGGTGGTTTCTTGTCCCGACGTCCGACGCCCGACCGTCGAGCTTTTTGGAAAAGCACTCACTCGACACGGAAAATTATCGAAATGACCGATCCGTCTGTCCGAGCCGTGCGCTTCTCTGATGCCGACGACGACGACGACGACGAAGTGCACGTCGGGAGGCTAGGAGACGGACTGTCACAGCAGCGGCAGCCGTCGCCCGCCGCTGTCGACGGCGACGTCGATGCAGAGAATGCAGAAAATATAGAAATTGCAGACAACTCGTCCCCAGGCTCCGAGGAGGCTGACCCCAACGCGGCTGAAGGCCAGCACGAAACGGGCACCCTGAACATGTACGTCTCCTCCCCGGCGCAAACGACAGGTCATGGTAGCACAGAACCGCCACCAGGAGGGACTGAACTATTGTTGACGGTGGTGTTGCCGTTCGCTGGCTCTGCCACCGCTGAAGCTGGATCTAACACTCGATTGCACAGCACTTCGCAGGACGATGCCGCTTCACATGCCAGCGGCGGACGACCGCCGCAGAGGCCGCTAGGTCCCGCCCGAACGCCGTCAAACACGTACAACCCGGCGACGTCTCGCAAGCCCCGGTCTATGCCGCAGAATCAGCCGTATGTCGAGTCGATGCGATCGTCGTCCAAGACGCGGCTGAGGCAAAACGAGAGCCGATTCCGCGCGCAAGAGCGAGCGTATATCCAAAAGCTGCGACACGATGCCGGAGGCGAGTACTTCAACTCGCACCAGTCGGGGACCGGCAACGACTCGGACTCGGAAGGAGAGACGCCCTCGTCCGAGGGGCCGTTTGAAGATCGCCTGGATCAGGAGACCATCATGTTTTACGGCAATGAGAATCTGCAGCCCACAGAGGAGGATGTCAAGGATCCGGATAATAAAGAGAGGCTCGAATGGTACGGCATGCTTGAGGCTGTGCTGACGGGAGACGTCGTACGGCAGGAAAAGAAGCGTCTAATCGGAGCTTCGGATCCGGAAGCGAGCTGGGCGGCGCATAAATCCGAGCTGTGGCTGGGCGTGCGTGCCAAGACCTGTGGCCGGCAGATCCCCGTGCAGAAGCGCATGGTGGAAGAGGCTCGTAGCACCGTCGACAAGCTGCTGGACGAGATCATCAACTTTGAGGTCAAGGGCGAAAGCGTGGCCGGAAAACCGCCCCACGAGCAGGTCAAGGATATTGTCAAGACGATTGAGAAGTGCGAGAGCCTGTATCCGTCGTGGAACTCGCTGGCGGCAGAGCACAAGGCCGCCAGCTCGCCCGCGTTCCACGAAGCCTACGAGGCCATCTTCTCATGGTACAATACTAACAAGCTCATCAACACGGAGCTATCCATCTTGAAGAAGTGGGTCGGGAACGAGGAGCTGGACTGTGCGCGGACGAAGCAGCGATCGCCGGCCGTCGATGGCATCACGACAGACGAGACGTCTTTTCTGGACCGGCTCATGAAGGATGATTCGCTGCTGTCTCTCTACGATGACGATCCGCAAAGCCCTCGGAAAGGCATGCTGTGGCCCATCTATTCCATCATCAGCAAGGTCAAGGAGACGCTCATTCACAACTCTGCACCTTTCCAGAAACGTCACCTGCCGCCGTATCTGGAGGAGCTGCTGACGCTCATCAGCTTCCCGTCGCGGCTTATTGAGGAAATCACCAAGACGCGCCTCGAGTACGCTACGAGGGTTCGAGAGGCGGCGCAGCAGAACTCAATGATGCAGGAGCAGATGATTGCGCAGTTCCAGGTACTGCTCAAGTTTCTTGTCCGCATCAAGGAAGAGTACCTGTCGATTGAGAGCCCAGAACCGGGCTGGGAGCTGCCGCCATGTCTGGACGAAGGTTTTGACAAGGTGGCTCTTGAGGCCCTCAAGTACTACTTCAAGATGCTCAACTGGAAGCTGAGCGGTAACAAAAACACGTTCAAGGAAGCGGAGCTGCTTTTTCAGGAGTGGGATTTCGCCAACTTCATCGGCAGCCAGCTGCAGGGCGGACACATTGAAGTCGCCGAGCAGTTCAGCTCGCTGACGTACAAGGCGCTGAACCGGCTGAGCCAGACATTCGAGAAGGAGCTCCAAGTCAAGCCCAAGGAGAGCACGGCGGAGATGAGCAAGCGATACAAGGCGTGTCTTGACTCGGTGCGGATCCGGCAACGGATGCTGCAGCGGTTTTCGCGGATGCTGAGCGACAACTACGAGCATGTGTCGGACTTTAGCATCTCGTTTCCGCCCGAGTCGATGCAGAAATTTTACGACCAGCTCGTGGCTTCGGGCCACTTCCGGGTTGAGTCACCCGTGTTTGAGAAGATGGGCGCGTACGTGATTGCCGCGCCGGAGCTGTACTCGCGGCTGGAAGATATCAAAGGAATGATGGCGGTGACGTCGCTAGACCGATTCGCGGAGGACCCCTCGGAAGGATACGTCCTGATTCTGAGGCCCGAAGATCCCATGAGCTGGTTCGGCGAATCGATCAAGGTGCGGCTTCGCGAGCAAAAGATTGACCTGAAACGAGGCCAGCTGCGGCTATGTGCCATGAGTTCGCAGACACTGGCCGAGGCAAGGCGCGGATTCCTCGACGCTGTGGACATGCACGTGGACCTCCTCCAGGAGTCCCGGTCCAACATCCACAAGGTCAACTCGCGGCTCATGGAGATCCGGCGCGTGGCCTACAAGCTATCCAACACCTTCATGGACAGCGTCGAAGTAATTCGGAAGCAGACCGAAGGCCGGGACTGCCAGGACCTAATCCAGACATGCTTCATCTTCGCCACGGAATTCGGTCAACGGTCCCTCCTGTACATGGACAGCAACCGACGGCAGATGAACAACCTGAAGCTCACGAAGCTAGCCCTGGACTGGGTCAGCTTCATCTGCGACGACTGCATCGCCTCGGACCGCAAAACCTTTCGGTGGGCGGTCCTAGCCCTCGAATTCGCCATGGGCATGACCCGCGGGCGACACATCCTCGCCCTCGGCGACGACGAATACGAAAAACTCCGCACCAAAGTCGGCGGCTGCATGTCCCTCCTCATCTCGCACTTTGACATCATGGGCGCCCGGTCCAACATGGCCGCGCAGGCCGAAAAAGAACGCATGGAAGCCCTGGTGGGCCAATTTCGCAAACTCGATAAAAATCGCATGCTCGACGACGACGAAGCCGCGCGGTTCACCCAGGACCAACGCCTCCTCAGCTTAGACCTCATGGATGGATTCCGCCGCGAAAAAGAAGCCCAGCGACGTGCTCTCGGCCGTGTCCTCGAAGCAACCAACGAAGCTGACCGGTCCCTTGCCTACCTCTCCTCCTCGGCCACCAACGTGACCAAGCGCTGGCAGCAAGGCCACTTTGTCGGCGGGGGCACCTTTGGAAATGTATACGCGGCGATGGATCTCGACACGGGGCTCCTCATGGCCGTCAAGGAGATTCGCTTGCAGGATCCGAAGCTGATTCCTACGATTGCGGAGCAGATTGGCGAGGAGATGGGCGTGTTGGAGGTGCTGGACCATCCGAATATCGTGCAGTACTTTGGGATAGAGGTTCATCGGGACCGGGTGTACATCTTTATGGAGTACTGTTCTGGGGGTTCGCTGGCGAATCTGCTGGAGCATGGGCGGATTGAAGACGAGCAGGTCATGACGTTTTATGCGTTGCAGCTCTTGGAGGGGTTGGTGTACCTCCATGAGAGCGGTATAGCGCACCGTGATATCAAACCGGAGAGTGAGTTTCTAGTTTCAGTCCTTCTATTATTTTTCTGGTCTTGCATCGTTCTTCTGCTTTCTTTTTCTTCCTTTTCCAAGGGCTCTCTCCCCTCTCTACCCTTGTTGCTTTATTCCCAAACGCTTCCTTTTGGTGCGTCATCTTTTCACCGCTGAGCTCTCCACAAAGTCCCTCTTTTCTTGTATCATCTTGCCCCAATTCCTCCTCCTCTTTCCTGCATTCCCCCCTTCCCTGAAAGCCATCAGCTAACCAAAAAAAAAAAAAAA
>SRPN01000356.1:0-24712 GCA_018360045.1 Claviceps capensis | reverse complement strand
CTGGAGAGCACGGTGATAAATCCTCGATCCACCACCACTCGGCCAAAAACGCAAAAGACAGGGCTCTCATCTCTAAGCCTGGCCTGTACACTACATGTGCGAAGCCCGAAACTCGTCCGTCGTCCCATCCCCATGAATCCAATCCGTATCCGTGACATACACCGTCCTCTCATCCGGACTAAAGCAAATGCCGTTGGGCCTCCCAAACCCATCCGCCATAGCCCTCACAGATTTCCGCGCCGGATCAAAGCGATATACTTGGCACGGCAGCCTTGGCTTGTCTCGAAAGCCGCCATCAAAGCCGTAAACGGGATCGGTAAACCAGATAGACCCGTCTGAGTGAATCACCACGTCATTAACCGAGTTGAATTGCCGGCCGTAAAAGGAGCTCAGTAGAGTCTCCGTCTTGTATGGCGGCTCGGAATCCATGTAGATCAGACCCCCCCGGTGTTGCCGGTTGCCCTGCGCGCAGAACAGCACCCCTTGCTTGTAGTTGACGGCCCCGTTAGCCATGGGGATGTTCCGCGCATCGATTTCCATGCACTCGACGCCGCCGTGAGGGCCATCTACAATTCTCACGCCCGTGATGCGCACCCAGGGGGCCTGTGTCTTCCGATTGAATAATTGGTTGCTCGTCACGATGAGAGTGTTGGTCTGGGGGAAGAAGACGCCGGCTTCGTGGGCAAAGGGGAAGTTGGGGTCGTGATGGAGGAGTTCTAGCCGGGGCGCAGTGCCAAAAAGCTCCGTGACGCGCTCATCGTGAATGATGAATGGGGAGGGGAAGGTGGTCGTCATTGCTGCCTCTGAAGGGCTTAGGGGGGCCGATTTCGTATAAGTTTTCCTCTCTTTTGTGTAGGTAGTTTTCTTTTATCAATCTTTCGTGTTTGAATCGGGTAGCGTGTGCTCCTTTTTCTGTAACTAGTGGCAAATTAATATGTAGACGGAGTAGTCTTGTCACACAAAGCCCCAACGCCCAACGTGATGGATGGGTGTAATGGAATATCGTAGAAGCGCTTGCTGCGCGTCAATTGCCGGTGGCCGGGAATAGACACCAGTGACCAGACGGCTTTTGCCTTTTCGAGACTCCGTTCAGTGGGGCGCGTGCGGCGTCGAGCGGCGACAAACCATATGGATCGTCCCGAGCCCATTAATCGCTGTCCCGATCGTGCCTTGGCGACAAACGCACGTCCGGGGAAAAACGTCTTCCGCTACAGGGTATGTAGTCTTTACAAAAGGTTCCACTGTCATGGGGTCCTCCGATCCAACTTCATCAGATGCGCCTCAACTCCATTCATCCAATCCTCAATACGAAGATTTGCCTCCCACGTTTTCATCCTCAGCGCCGCCACTGCCGACCTGTCATATATCTCGCGCGCTCGCCATGGCCGATCTGACCGCCTCGCGGTTCACGCCGCAGAACAAGTCGACCCACGAACGCTTGTCCACAACCACAGTCGGTCTGGTGGCCCTGTCCGACTTTCGCAAGCGACGCGCAGAGGTCCTCGAGCAGCAGGAGCGCGAGGCTCGCGAGGCGGCCATCTCAGGCACATCCATACCAGACGCCTCCTCAACCAGTACTCCTGACAACGTCGGCAGCGACACAGCCGGAGGCGCCGGTGCGCGACGACCACTCAAGAGGTCGAAGCAGCAGCAACTGAAACAGAAGCAGAAGACGGGCAAAAAACTACTGTCCTTTGATTATGATGATGATGACGATGACGACGACAACGACTATGACAGAAAAGAAGATTTGCGCAAGAAAGAAGACGGCGGCGACTCAGGCAGCAACGACGGCTCCGCTACCAAGTCCACTACAGAATCCCCCGCAGGCGAGACCGAGATGCGCAAGTCTCCTCACCCTAAAGTCAGAGCCAATGCGGCAGTGGGCGTCATACCCAGGGCCGTGACCAAGGCGGCACTACTGAAGGAGGCGACGGAGCGGGAGGCGCTGCGACGAGAATTCGTGGCCGTGCAGGAAGCGGTCAAGGCGACGGAGATTGCCATCCCCTTCATCTTCTACGATGGATCCAACGTCACCGGCGGGACAGTCCGGGTGAAGAAGGGCGATTTCGTCTGGGTGCTTTTGGATAAGAGCCGCAAGGTGGGCGCGGAACGACGCGTGGGAGAACGAGGTAATCCGCGACGGGCGTGGGCTCGTGTGGGTGTGGACGATTTGATGCTCGTACGGGACAATATTATTATTCCACACGTAAGTTTTCTGTTTACTATCTGTTATTCCATTGTGTCCTTGAGATCCCGATACTCGCATTCCTTCATTTCTATGTTCGCTCGAGCAAGAAATTACGGAAGGGCTTCCTCCCTTCCTTCAACGAGGCTAACCGAACTTCCTCTCGACAGCACTATGATTTTTATTACTTCATCATCAACGAATGCTATGGCCCCGAGGGCCGCCGACTATTCGAATTCAGTGCCGAAGCCCCCCTGAAGAAACAAGGCGCCGAAAGCGAGAGCGAGCCGACGCGGATCAAGACGGGCCAGCTCAGCACAGCGGCTACCAGAGCCGCGGCGGCGAAGAACTTGGTCGATATCAATACATTAGAAGGTGTTGCTGATGAGCCGGTGCGGACCAAAGTCGTCGACAGGCGGTGGTACGATAGGAACAAGCATATATATCCTGCGAGCACGTGGCAGGAATTCGATCCGGAGATGGACTACACGTCCGAGGTGCGCAAGGATAACGGGGGAAACACGTATTTCTTTGCGAAATGATGCGCCAAATAATATGGGGTTTTCAAGTTCATTCCCGATCCGAATGGGTATATTCATTCTTCTTTTCTGTATTGTTTGAACCGTGGCACGTGCTACAAGTCAGCCGGTTGTTGGCCATTGCCCTTTGCTTCTCGATGATGAGCCAGTCGTGGGGGTAATTGTTTTCGACATGTATTTTCCGGAAAAAACGTGGCTCGCGGTCTTTGATGGCTGTTTGGATTTGTCGTTTCGACGGTCTTGCTTGTCTCTTCTCCTCCCTCACACGAAATACCGCCACAAGACGAACGCGAGCCCTCCCACGATCAACCACCCTGGCCACAGCAGCAGCACGATGACGGGGTTCCCGCATCCGAGAACAAAGACGGCAATCTCGTAAAAGAGCTTCTTGCGCAGTGCTTGCGTGGACCTGCCCTCCCAGCGACCAGCTGTCGCCTGGGCAGACATGCTCAGACCGTTGCTGGCCTCACAGGCCCCGAGGTTAGCGGCGAGATGGGTGCGCGAGTGGAGGTAGCGGACGAGCGATGTGCTGGCCACCAAGGGCGAATTGAGGCACCACAATGAGGAGAGGCACACGAGAAGGCGCTGGACGTGGAAGACAGGCACGAGGATCGGGTGTCGAGTGTCTGTGTCTCTGTTGTGATGATGGTGGTGTTTTGGGCGTGGGAGCGGGGAGCGAAGCACTAGGCTCCACTCTGGAAGCTGTTCGAAGAGAAGGGATCCCCTGTCTGTGGGCGAGCAGGCATGCCGCATGAGGCTGTCGGCTCGGGACACGTTGCGAGTCTTGAAATTAGAGGACGTCGCGTGCGGCATACCTGATTTGCGATGCAGTGTTTCGGTCTTGCGGTGTTGCGTTTTTGGGGTTCATGCAATAGGTAGAGGCCGCGGAGAAAACAATCCGGAAAATGCTCCGAGGAAATTAAAATCGGCTAGACGTGTGCATGACGCGGCAACCGCCAGCCGACGGGAACCGTGCATAGAGAGAAAAAGGGGGAAAGAAAGGAGAAGAATGTATTATAGACTTAATTTTGTGCGAAGGCGATCAGATCAAATTACGAGCATGGCTTGTTCTTCCATCAAACACGGCTGCGATGTGCGCCGTCTACAGAGTATCTAACATGATACACAATTGCTCGGCCCATCGTTTTGTTTGGTGCGCCTGCCCGTCGCTAGCGTACATAATAAATAAAAATTTCTACAATTTGGAGTGCAGAAAGGGAAATACCATGTTGGCATACAATATGCGGAACATTAGTAGTAGAGGAACGCAAAATGGACAATGCCATGTGGAAAGATACCCCTGACTCCTAGGAATGCACACATTTGGAGCATGTGAAAATCGGTCGGCTTCCACTCCTCCGCCCCACGTGCCGTCAAACGCCTTCGCCTTCGACGCCTCGTGGCATTCGACAGCGGCAAATGCTCCTCGCATTCATCCCATCTGGCCGTTTCCTCGCCGCCGTTGCGGGCCAGCCGCGGCCCCACGTGGGAACGTGATGGATGAATAAGATGCCGCCACTGCTTTTCCACGTGTATGTACACACATACCTACTCTCGCCGTCGTTGTGGATGAAAGTGAGTCTGAGTTTCTGGGCAGGCCGATGATATGTTCGTATGTAGCGTGAAGGATCTTGGTCGCATAATGCGCTGCTGCAGTTGGCAGGTCTACACGTTCTGCAGTGACCTCGTGAGCGGACGTGGCGGCTAATGAAGGAGGGAATGCCGATGGCGATAACCGAAAATGCCGTGTGGGATTTGATGTTGCGAAAGGCGAGGAGGTGAAACCTGGGCATTGGAGAAGGGGAAGACGAAATCAAAGGGGGGATAGAAAGGGGAAAGGCGAAAGAGATGATGGAGGAAAACAACGTTAGGAAAACGAAATGCAAAAATAGAAGCCTAGAAGGGAGGGGCTTGATTGGACAATGGAAGCTACTCTGCTCAAAACGAGACTTTTTAGCCAAACACCACTTCATCTAAATTGTATATGTATGTACATGATTTTGCATAGGCTCATGGACTGGTTACCGCTTGTGGCTACTGACTGGGCTGAGAAGAAATGCCCCATCAGAAGTCTGATCTATGAGCCCAGAACTCAAAGATAGGCATGGACCAACGATCGTGTCATCACCTCTCTTATCTATCTTGACATCTTCACACTTGAAAACTACCCTGCGTGTCCATACCCCAAACATACATGTTGACATGCAAACACCTCGGTACATGGTCACTTGTCTTGTCTCAGCACTTGACCCTTAACATTTAAGGACTGCGCTACAGCGTCTGCAACCCAGATATAGTTTCAGGCACCCGCCTCAGCACACGACTCGCTCTCTGTCTTGACACTCGAACATTGGCCCGCCGCCTTCGTAGCCGTCGCCTTGAGAAAGCCCTGAAAACTCTCAAAGGCCGTCTCATCAAATCCCTCCAGCCACCGACATCCCACAGTAACCTGCTTCACCGACACGCGAATCCACACCTTGAAGCCAAACATGCTCCCGTTCCCCAAAGATGGTACCGCCACTGACAATGAGCCCTCCTTGATCCCAACACCGCTTTCCTTCTCTCGCTGTCTTCGTCTCCTCCACGCCCTCGCCCAGACCTTGCCCTGCGCGCGCCCAACACCCTCAAACCTTTCTTGCTCCCACTTCCAAGACACCAACTCTAGAGCCGCAATCGCCGTAGAAACTCCACAGGCTAGCTCCCGAACCGGACAATCCCGTGTATCCATCGTCAGGATATCTACCTCACTCACACACGGGAGAAGGTTCTTCGACAGCGCCGCCCTTGTGCCCCTCGCAACCGCCTGAGCTGGCCTTAGGCCCTGAAATGACCACCCCACAGCCCATCGCCGCGTCCTGTTCCCCTGCACAAATTCCGTGACCGCGTAGTTTTGTACTTTTTCTGCGTGGAGCGTCTTGATGAAGGCTGTGAGACTGGAGAGGAAGCCAAACATGGCTGTGTACCACTGTATGTGCTCTCGTGAGACTAGGGATTCAGTGAAGATGCGTTGCACGAAGGCGAGTTCTCCGCCGGGGGTTACCATCTCGGATGTGCTGCCGGTGCAGGCTGTGTGGGGAGGGCGGTGCTTATTCTGCGCGCTCTGGAGCATTTCCTCTTCGGAGGAGTAGAAGGGGGGATTGGTCATGGTGAAGTCGATGGTGGAGGGTAGGCCTGGCTCGTTGAGAGGGATGAGGGAGCTGTCCGGGTGGCGAGGGAGGATGTGAATGCGGTGGGAGAGGTCATTGAGTTTGATGTTAGATTGGGCCCATTCTAGACTTGAGGGGTCTGTGTCTGCGCCGAGAAATGTCAGCAGGAGAAGAGTCATGGATGCGAGGGGGAAACGTCTCGGCTGTACCTGTTGCGATGAAGGACCATGGACGCTGTGCGCAGCCTAGAAGTGGATAGATGCAGCTTGCCCCTGTGCCGATATCTAGACCTGTTCGCTTCTGGCCAGGTTCGTCGTAAGAGGAGGTGTCTAGGAGATCCTTCAGCCATATCAAGTAGTTGTGTCGGTTGGGCACCTTTTCCATAAGATTTCAGCAACAGGTGTTTGTAACATGCATGTAAGTCCATGAGGGGAAGATGACTTGGACAATACATACCGGAGGACAGAGCCTGTCGTCTGGGAGATGGATCTTGATACCGAAATCCAGTCGAAGCAACGTCTTGGTGAGTTGCATTACCGATTTAGGATCCCGGAAGTCCAAGTCTCGGCCCTTGACACTTCTGGGGGTTAGTCGTCATTGGTGCGGAAAAGGAGAGTGGTGACGGTGGTGAGTGAGGCCTGGTGAAAAGAATCAAGACATGGAGAGATTGCTAGAAGAAAGCACGCATTACAATATGGATAGAAGAGAATATTAGAACAAAGGCAGAATGAAAAATGGAGTACGCACACTGCAGCAAACTCGGGATCCAGCCGAGCAAGTTCCTTGAAATCAGTCGGCCGGGCATAAAGGTCCCGAAAACGACAATCTCGCACGTCGCTTGCACTCATGATGGGCTCAATGCTCCTCGGACAAGAAGAGAAACTCCCTTTAGCCTTTTGCGGCTGTTTCGATTCTCACGCGCATTAACGTGTGCGTATTTGCTCTACATTGCTGCTGGTGAAGAGGCAAAGTTGGGCATTTTGCCCTGTTTGTGCGATGCGCAGGAGGTGAGTGACATGTGGGTCTCCTTGAACCTTCACTTTTGTCCCCTGAATTGATACAGAAGCTCGCGATTCATTCCTGACAACTGTCCGAGTTCCTAACAAAACTCGCCACAAAATCCCCAAGATGTCACCATAAAACGACTCTCCATCGCCAACCGTCAAAGATCCTCAAATCAGCCTCACTAACATCCTCATCCCCCCGCTCCACCCGCTCCGTCAACCCCTTCAGCCTCTTATTCAGTGTCCTCGCCACCCGAACCGTCACCTCATTCTGGAAGACATACAAAACAGCAAACACAAACATGGCAATCTTTGCAAATGCGCCGCCCCCCAAAATGGCTCTTCTAATGCCGGAAAGAAGTCCCTTTGATCTGCGGAACGCGTACTCCGTATCATTGGAGGATACGTGCGAGTCTTCATCTGAGCCGCGCCGAAAGATCTGACGCACCGCTGGGATGAGAGCAGCACTGTGACGGAATATTAATATGTATTCAGTCGATTTGGAAAAAAAAGACACCCCCCCCCCCAACCAACCAACCAACCAAAGAAGATTTCTCAAAAGAAAACTTGACACATACATGGCGCCCCCCACGAAGAACCTCGACCATCGACTATCCTGCGCAGACTTGGCCAGGGCTCTCAC
The DNA here is from genome assembly GCA_018360045.1 of Claviceps capensis. Taxonomy (NCBI): domain Eukaryota; kingdom Fungi; phylum Ascomycota; class Sordariomycetes; order Hypocreales; family Clavicipitaceae; genus Claviceps; species Claviceps capensis. The sequence continues at coordinate 17,192 of SRPN01000356.1, read as the reverse complement.
TTCAGCTTGCAAGGTACTCAATTCGCCTAGGACCATGCCTGCCTCGGCACGAAGACGAGACTCGAGCGCGTAAGCCGCCTGAGATCCATCGCCTCCTTGGCGGATCTTTTGCCGGACGTCCAAGTACTCGCGTAGATGGAATTGTGCATTGGCTTTGAGGTTGTGCACATCCAGGGAGACGGGAAGGGCCGTGGGCGTCAGTGTCCGGCCCGGGATTGTCGGGTTGTTTGCGGTGCTGCCGGGTTCGGGCTGATTTGGCATATACGATTCCGGAGCGGGGTGCGAAGACAAGAATTGGCCTGGGCCTGGCTGGGAGAGATAGGTTCGGGGTCCGGGAGGAGGTTGGAAATACGGGATGTTGGATGGAGATGGTATCGGTTGGGGATTGATGGCTCGCATCGGCGGCTGAGAGGGGGATTCGATAGAGGCCATGGCGGCTACTGCTAGGTGGGCGAGTTGCTTTCTACCTTTTCCCTCTCTTATTCCTGTTGCATTTATTTTGGGAATCGCGTGAGCGACGACGCGATGAAAGTTGGCGATGGCAAAGGCAAAGTGCGGGCGAGAAATGGCTCTTCCATGCAGCACCTTAAAGCTGCGAGTCTGCGACAACCCACGACTTCAAGTGAAGAGGGGAGAGGTTGGTGCGGATTCCGCCTACCAACGGCCGCCAGCTGTTCACGGGGCACACCTACAGTGACCGGGCAGCAACCAGTGCATATTTCTTCGTGAGGCGGCAAATGACGAGGGAATGACGCCAAACTCACATGCAGCACCTCAACCGGTATGTATCACGGCGCTTCCATCTTTGCAGTTGTCTTTCACAGGTTGCAAAAGTTGCCATCGCCAGCCTTGCAACAAGATGATCTCGACGGCCATTCGCTGCCGTCACATACTGTAGGCGCGGGGATGAACCGTCGGCTGCCGGTAAAGTGCCCGAGCCTAATGAGCGAGCGGGCCGCCAATAGCCGACCGAAACTGGTGTAAGTACGGAGTATTGGTACGATGGCTTCCCACGAGTCACGACTCACCACTCGGTCTGAGCTGTGTTACACATCTGGACTTGAGCTCGGAGTCGTGTTAGCACAGCTTGTGAAATGGCTGCCCTATCCTATAGGCCGGTGAGACGCATTGTGAGACCGGTGACTAACCACTCCCTCGTTTGGAAATGCAGCATAATCCGTCGCCACCTTCTGTCACCAGGCTCAGCCGCCCAGCCCAGCCCAGCCCAACACACCCATCCTCGCCAGCACGCCGAACAAGAATTGAAAGAGAAAACTGACGAGCGATTTCAACAAACCCAAAACCTACACAAGTTTGCGTTGAAAGCACAACAAAATGGACGCCATCAACAAAGTCGATTACAAAATTCGCAACCTCAACACCCGCTCCGTCACGCTCTTTCCATCGAGAGCCCAAATTCACCGCGACATCAAAAACATCCCTCTCCAGCCCGGCACCAACGAAATCGCCATCCAGGGCCTCAGCCCCTCCGTAGACCAAGACTCCATCAAGGTAGAGGTCGGACCGGCCTTCAGCATCAGCGATGTCTCTATCGAGGCTCTTCCCAATCGGGACATCTTTGAGGAGATCCACCCCGAATTGGACAGCGATGACACCGAAGGGGATGAAGACGACGACGACCTCGAATTCACCCCATGGAAAGAAAGCCACGACCTTAAAAAGGCAAAGCAAAAGCTCGACTCCCTACACGATGCTGGCACGCTCGCCGACGAAGCAGTCTCCAGCGCAGAGAGCCGCCTGAAGCTCCTAGACACCTACAGCAAGACCTGGGACCGCAAAAAAGGCTCCTCCATCGCAGAAGAAAGTCTACAGACGTACAAGGAGCAGCGGTCCCGTGTCTATGGTGATTACATGGCCGGCCTAGCGCAGCAGAGAGTCGTGATTTATAAGACGAAGGACCAGATCAACGAAGTACACCGCCTACAGAAACTAGACGACAAAGCCCGTGCCAAAGCCGAGAAACTCCAAGAAAAAATACAAAAAGAAAAAGAAAAAGACTTATTGAAAAAGGCCCGCCAGCGGGAAGAGCGCAGAAAGGAAAAGGAGCGTCTCCGAATCGAATGCCAGAAATTCTGGCCAAAATACTGCCACACCGTTAAAATTACGCTCGAGATGAACCCAGACACGCCGTTCCATTCTCGCAGAACGTCCCTTTCTTCAAGCACGATGCAACAACTCCCCGAATCGGATGCCACAGAAGCAACACATGACAAGAATGCAGAGGCCGGGACGCCACGTCCGCAGTGTGACTTGGTCTTATCGTACGTAACCTCCGCGGCGTACTGGGTCCCTAGCTACGATCTCCAGCTCTGGACCACGACCGCGACGGGCACGCTGAGTTTTGATGCAGAGCTGCACAACTGGACGTCGGAGACGTGGACGAATAGTAAAGTCGTGCTGTCGACTTCGCAGGCTACGTTCTCGGGACTCGATGACGCGATTCCGACGCTGGACCCCTGGTATGTGAGTCTTGTGCAGGGGCCGCCGCCGTATGGGCATGGGCGTGTGCTGGAGGAGATTGCGCGGAGTGGGGATGAGGTTCGAAATGCGAAGGAGGCTCTAGAGAGACAGAAGCTGGATAGGGCGCATAGTAAGTCGAGAGGGGATATGTTTGGGGTTCAGGAGGAGGTGGAGGGGCGGTTACTGTCTAGGAGGAGAGGTGGTAGGTCTGTTGGAAGAGAGAAGGATTTGGATGGAGGCTTAAGGTGTGTGAGGTACGCTGCAGAGCTGATGCCGCCTGCTGCTACAACAACACAAACTCTGGCAACTCTAATATCGGCATCAGATACAGGCCATGAGGGTGGAGGAGCGGCGACGACGACAAAAGCCGTAGCTCGGTCAAATCTGCCCGGTGCGCCCACGATGCGCAGCTCCAGGCTATCGGGACTATCAGGACTCTTTGGAGCTTCTTCACAGCCCGCACCCAACGTCACTGCATTTGGAAACGCAGCACCTCCACGCAGCGGCGCTGTCGCACCATCACCAAACACCCGCGCGATGCTTCGTGGAGTACACCCCACCGAGAAACAACCTCTCCCCTCCAGACAATCCCACGAACCAACCTCCTACTCTAACGATGAAGATGAAGATGACTCGGACACCTTCTCCTCCTCCTCAGACGAATCCATCATGTCAGAAACAGGCCTCACATCAACCTACCACCTCCCCTCCCCCAGAACCCTCCCCCCAAAAACCACCCCTACAAAGCACCGCGTCGCCCACATTCGCTTCACAAACATCACCTACACCCACACCGTCATCCCAAAACACAACCCCGTAGCCTACCTCAAGGCGAAATTCAAAAATACCTCCAAAACAACCCTCTTCAAGGGCCGGACCGCCCTCCGCCTCGACGGGAGCTTCATGGGACGGACTATCCTTCCGAGGTGCAGCGCCGGGGAGACCTTTGTGTTAAGTCTGGGGATCGATCCCGCTATACAGGTGACGTATCCGCGGCCGGTTATCCAGCGGGCGCGCACGTCGGCGGGGTTATTTAGCAAGGAGAATTCGGCGGTGTTTACGCGGTGTATTACGCTGCATAACACGAGGGCGGGTGCTGCTGCTGCTGCTGCTGCTGGTGCGACGACGACGACGACCACGGCCACCTCGACGGCGACGGCGACGGCGACGGCGACGACGGCTGCAACAATGAAGGCTACTTCGGTGATTGTTCTGGATCAGGTACCCCTCTCGCAGGACGAGAAGCTGCGCGTCGACATTCTCACTCCGTTGGGCTTATCTGTGGGAGGGGCCGAGGTGCGGACCGGGACGGCGGGCTTAGAGGCGGGAGAGAATACGGACTGGGGGAGTGCGCGGGCTAGTTTGAGGAGGGATGGGGAGGTGTTGTGGGATGTGAGTCTGAATGCGGGAAAGGCGGTGCGCCTGACCTTGGAGTATGGAGTTGCGTTTCCGAATGGCACTTGGGCGTGTTGATGACTGAAGTGTGCATGTACTCCGTGTGTTTTTTTTGGGGGGGGGGGGTTTTATGAAGGTACTCCGTATTCTTCTAGTACTACCTATCCTTGACGTTCGTTTCTTTTACTTTCTTTGTCGCTTCTTTGTTCTTCTCTTTTCTTCTTTTGCTTACTTTCTTTTTTTTTCTTTGTCACCTCTCGCCCCTTTTCTCTTCTGCAACCTGCTAGGTACATATGTGTCCTTTTTTTGTTTTGTTTTTTTCACGGCTTCTTTGCATGCCAAGTTACTCCGTAAATAAATGCCTCTTCCGGCTGCAAGTTCGACCAGTGCGCATAACGAGCTGGCAAGCCCCGACTACATGATACACACATAACGAGATAACTAGTCAAACTGTAAGCATGCTCCCTCTGCATAGCTTGAAATGGAATGCTGCGGAAATGGAAATGCTATGTACCATTTGGTCCATGGCCCTTGGTGCCATGCAACAATGCCTGACCATGCAACCAGAAATACCTGCAATACGAGACGTGAAAGAAGCGGCCTGATGAATTTCTTCGCCGACCCACGCAACAAAAAAGGACGCGTTGTCCAATGCAGCTGTCAGTAAGTACGGTGTATGTAGTATCTCGTTAATTCACTGACCAAATGTCTTGGTGTCAAATGACGCAAGAAATGGAGAGCGGGCCTTTTTTATCGGTACATAGGTACCTGTTCTATGTGCTCTGACTCTCTGAGCCTTTGTACAGAATATCTGTAGGAATTACGGAGTACATGCTGTATGTACATTTTCTTTCAATATGTAGGCATTCTTTTCTCTCCTTGCCTATTTCGGAAAGACTAAGAAACTAGAATGGTCTGCCGGCCGGAAAGAGGAGTCATTTGTTTCAAGGGCCGCGACATGCATTGCTCTTTTCGCCATTCCAGCGCCCAGGAACAGCGACGGACAAAGCTGGGGAAAAAGATGGGGGGTGGAGCAGGAAACCGCAGGGCAAGGATATGAGCCGCACACCGACTTCTGGTCCAAGATTTTAATTCGTGAATCGTCTCGTCTACGGGTATTCATAGCGAGTATGGAAATACGCCTCAAGGAGGATTTTGCTAACTGCCTCAACGCTTTACCTGATTTGGACACCGCGACTCACCGGTACAAACCTGCATGTCGAGGTACTTCTCTCGATACATTGGAGTATGTATGTATGTTGTGGTTTTTCTTTCGCCCGGAATACACGTATCCCGCCGTACAATCTTGTGCGCATAGATACTTCTCTGGGATTCTCGATGCCAATCATAGCCAAGTCGTGATAAAATGCCTCGAGAAACGAGGGGTAGGTTCTCTGGATTGGCCGTCGCTTAGCTCCGACCTTGACCCCATCGAAAACATGTGGTCTCGCCTGGAAGAGCAATTTTATTAAAGAAATCCTAAGATGGAACATATTATGAGTCCCAGAACGCTTTTAAGGTGCCTCAAAGAGATGGCAATGGTGGTGTATGAGGAAACTGAAATAGAGCTCGTTTATGGGCTCTCGACAGCATGCCTAGCCGTCTTCCGGCGGTGATAGACTTCGGCGGGTGTACATTGAGTGCTGATTCGGCCATTCATCAATTTCATTGAGACTCTACAGTACCCACGCAATCGTACTCACGCAATCGGGTATCTCTAGCATGCGAATTTGGCTGGATACGTACGGAGTATAAGTGAAGTTATTGCGTGCGATGGTGAAGAATGAGAGGAAGTACCTCTAGAGTACAGGTACAGATGATTTTGTTAGTGAGTTACTTCCACTTCCAAATCGGGTAAAGCGATGACGCAGTTGGCAAAATCCTTGAGGCGTACGGAGTATTTCCATACTCATTCATAGCTGCGCAGCTACCTATGTATTACATGGCAGGGATCAAGGGAAGGTTACATACATAGGCATGTACATATACTTTGTGTGGCGGGAGCCGCAGGGTGCAAAAAAGTTCGCTGCTGGTGAAGATCATTGAAATGCGCCGACCTCTTCGGCGCTACGCGTACCGTTGCCGACCGCGCTTCTCCCGCGCCCCGGACATCTGTGTAGGTATTCTGTAGGTACTTACTCCGTACGCCGCGTGCACTTCGTGCGCGGAGCATGCATAGCTTTGCGCGCTAACCGTATCTAATAGGGATCTGCAGCATAAAATGCACAAAAACTTGCATCCCTGTTCGCCATGTACCGCGCTAATGCACGATGGACAGGGATTCATGTAGACGTAATCATTGGCCAAAACGTCGCAAAACTTATCCACTTGACCTCGTGCACGAGGAGAGCCCAAAAAAGCTGTCGTCTTGCAAGCAAGTCTCCCAAAAAAAAAACACTGCACCAGGTGTTTCACGCCCATTGAGATCGCAAATGGAGAGAAAGGCAAGGCATGCTACTACCGAAAGAAACAGCTCGTCAGCGATTATTGATTCGGTTAGTTTTGAAGAAGGATAACGGGAAACTGATGGAGCTAGGGTGATTAGAACATAGGGTGGCAATGTTTCACTCCACCACTGGAACACCAGCAATACCTTAAAACAATTTTCTCTCTACAGTCGCCATCTGAATTGCAACTGGATTTTGAGTGAAGTGGAGTGTTCTTGGACCTCGTGGGAAGTATTCGAGACCGTTCGTCAATAGAATAGTTCGTGTCAAATTCAAGTTATTGCTCATGATTCATGATGAAGGGGACAGTCTGGCCGTGGGGAAAACATGATATTGCTATTGTGATTCGCGACTACACCGTCAAGAGAAAAGGATTCAGTTTCAAAAGTTATCGAAGAGCTTTATCAAAGGGTCAGGGTCTCCTTCCTACACATCACCTCACATGATGATTTCAGAAACGTAGCGCGAGTTTCACTGAATCTCGGCCAACAAGTGACTGCATTTGCACTAGCAGTTGTGCGAATAGACTTGCTGGCACATATATACCTGGTCTAGACCCATGGGGCATACTCGAAAGCGGGTCGAACTCATCATGGTTAAGATCGTCTCTTCTTGTAATGTCGATGAAGATTATGATGTTGTTGAGAAAGAATTCATGAAGTACCTACTCCGAATTCTCCTGGGCAGCAATGATGATTCTTCGAATACACGAGCCGATTGACTTTTCCCTCCGCCACCTTGATGCTTGCATTTGTTCGAGGGACCAATATGTCAAAGGTTGAATAGAAACGTCAGGGCTTCCTAATGATGCAAGAAACGTTATAATCAAGGCATTCGTTATCGTTTTCTTTATAAGTGAAGTGGCTGTAGTTGTTGTTGTGAAAGTGGTTCAGGGTGGGTGTGCAACAAGTTTTGGTTTGTACGTGATCTCAGATTGCTCTACTCCGTACAAAGTACCTTCGATACGAAAACGGTATAGCGGCTTGGATCGGTGAAGTGGATCGGGTACGTGAGGGCTGACCCACCTATTTCACAAATGGTCATGTATCGTTTCGCGCACGAAGTGCGCCGGCCTGAATCAGGCTTACGGAGCTTCCAAAGGGCATTGGGGGGAACGTTTCGGTTCGTGCCTTCGATACAGAGTGGACATACCTACGGAGTACATATGTACATGTTTGTACATAGGTACATAGTTAGATACATACATAGGTACATGTACAGCTGTCACAAGTCTCCACGGCTCCTTGCGACGCTAACATGAGCCTATCTCACAGGAAGGAGATCGAACGCATGAACCGAATCGGCCGATAAACCTAGCCGAGCCGGGCCGTAATAGGTACATATGTACGGAGTACATGTACTCCATAGGTATGTATCATATGTACATAGATGCACCACAGGATGAAGTTATTTAGAGCGGCCCGTCAACCCACCGTCGTCCGATCCGCCGCATCGTCAATGTCCTTCACCATCTTTCAACCGAGGGTCTCGGCCCTGGCTCCAAAGACGCGCTCCATCGCCTTCTGCGACACTCTCCCCCAGCAGGAGATCACACAACCATTGCCCGCTACGGGCCATGACACTAGACAACGCTGCTGTAACCGGCGACAGCAGCGGCTCATTTTCTCTTATTTCTCTTGATTAGTACTAGATAGGTGTTGTATGTACGGAGTAGTGCACCTAGCCTTAGACCGCCTACTCGCCCCAAGGCTCTGCGGAGGGGTGCGCTGCGCCCCTCTGCCGGCGTCAATCAAACTATCTATCTTGTCCTTCACCATCGAAGGCTCGCACTGCGCAGTAAATCGCGGCATACATGCGCGGGATACCGCCACTTGCAGAGACATTCTGGTGCCCATTCGTCATGAGTCTCGCCGTCGGAATGGGTAGACTGAATCAGGAAATGCGTTGAGACTCGAGAGTGTGCAGCACGCGCCGCGAACCCTTGCACCCAGCAAACAAGGCAAAATCACAACTTACAAGGCTTTCACCTAAAAAAGGGGGGCTTTGTAGGACGCGACAAGTCGTCGGCCCCGGGCAACCTTGTGACGAAGTCGGGGGCGTCAGTACGCCACATTGCTATCAGTCCCGGGTGCTAATTCAAGCGCATCATCATCCTCTGGCCGTAGAGTACCTATTACTATCGGTAGGTAGTACTCTGGCTGCTTTGGCCCCATCTCGTCTGATGCCCGGGGCTGCACCTCGGCGGGGACGGAAGGGGACGCATGTGCACAGTGCACTAACGGCATCCGGCCGGCTGACCCCTACTGCCGGCCACGCTTTCGTGCGTCTGGTTGAGACTGCATTCCGTATTCCGCCTCAGCGTCTCGGAAGACCTTGGACCCTGCTTCCGTGCTCAATTTCGGGGCGCAGGCTCGGCCGCCGAGGACAGCCGGTGGAATGGACGCAGCCAGTCACAGCGAGCCAAGCCAGCAAAGAACAACAGAGGGCAACAGAAGGGCCAAAGCATGGGTTGGACGAAGCATTGGTCAAACTGAAGCCGGCCGGGCAGCATGCTAGCATTCATAGATTCACGAGGCGTACTGCTCAAAACAGAATGTCCGGGAGATGACCAGGGTATGCACGTCCGTCGGGAGGGAGACTTGATAACAACTTTCGCTGATCGGCCAGTTCTGAGTTGCCATTTGCCAGCAGCAATCTGCAAGTTCACAACTCAACAACTGCAGTCTGCAGAGCAGAAAGCAGGATTCGTTCGCTTTTGGGTTGAATGGCAGTCTAGACACCGTGTTCATTCCGGTCAACTGCGGATAGATACCAGCCTCTTCTCTTTGTTGGGTTGGTAGTCGGGTCGGCAGCATCGTATCATGCTCCACGACGGCGCTCTAGTCAGCAGTCCAAGGCCATAATTTACCGAATCCGTCACAACAATCAGTGTGTAAGAGTGGCATCGCCAGCCGCAACGTACGATCATTGATGGGAGGGACTGTAGGCGGACACCGGAGTCTAGCCCGCCTCCTCCCTTGCGTGACTCGCTGGAAAAGGTGGCTAGGCAACTGGCGTTTCGTCTCGTCTTGCAGGTTGCTACTCTGAATTCCATCAGTCTCGCGCAAAGTTGCAACAAGCGAGGGCCACGACGGCCCCACCCGTCCTTAGCCAAGCTGCCAGGTTCCGAAGACGCGGAGTTACATACTGCTTGTTACAGAGTGTAAATTCCATTTATCGCATCGTCATTGTTGGAAGTTTCTGGCGCTGCTTGTGATTTGTGCTGGCGTTTGGTGATGGCGCTGACTTATGCTGGTTTGTGGTGATATGTGATTTGTGGAGTGTGCTGTTTCGTGGTGATTAGTGGACGGCCTTGCGGCCTGCCACTGCCTGGCGATTGGAAAACTCCACGTTACACGGTTACAGTAGCCGCCGAGGCAATCAAATTCCCGGACAGCTCTGGCCGTTGTTCCTTCCCTAACCCTGGTCTGATGCGGCCCCCGCCTCTTCCCTTTGGACCGTTCTCTCTTGCCGGACAGATATGCCGCACGTTTCATTTGCCTCTGTGCGTCGTGGGCACCGGGCTTGGCCGTTGTTCTTTTCCTGTGGACTCATGGCGCAGGAGATGGTGTCGGTTGGCTGGTCGGCCCTTCCAGGGAGATGATGTAATGAGTGGACATACCGTTCAGTGACAGCTGCCTATCACGACAACCCTTGAATCGGCGGCTGTGTATTCATACAGTGTTCGTCAAAGACTACCTAGAACCTCAAACATGGCAGGGACGTGGGCGACTGCAAGCTGTCATGGTCGCATGGGCGCATTGGCCATTCGCTTTCGCGTATTCTCCGTACATCTGTCCGTCTGCCCCATCTGGTCCATTGCTCCCCGATGGACGTGGTGGTCCCAACTCAAACCGACTCACAGCCCCCTTTTCTCCTCTTCTCCTCTTCGCAGTTTCGTAGAGTGCCTTGATAGCAAATGGGAAAACAAGGGGGCCGCCGGGCAATGACGGACGGGACAACGGCAACAACGGCCAACGGTGGGTCGAGTCAAGTGCAGACGGTGACACGATAACGCACAATGACGGCGGCCGGTCACGGGGGTCGGAGTGCCCCCGACGCCATGGCTTGCTTCTTCGTCAAGTCCGAAATATTGGAAGCGAAAACTGATCTTGTGCAACGAGGGCTTGCCAGCTTTCCGACAGCCCGGCGATGTGAGAAAGGCCGTCTGGCCTCGCCTGGCTGTGGCCATCAGACGAAGGGGATCACCGCCCGGTGTGACAACTCACCCGCCCGACTGCCCCCCCCCTGCCGAAGCCTGCAGCGTTGGACCGAGCATGAGTTTCGTCACGGTCCCCTTTGGTGTGTGTGCGTACTTGTGTGCTTCCGGACATGCAGAGAGATGCCCCCGGACATTGAATAACGTGTTGGCAACGTCGGGTCGCAATCGAGTGGACTCCGTATGCAGCTTGCTCGGGTAGCGCCGCCGTACCGAGCTCTCCAATCTTTCCAAACCCCTTCGATGCGGCCTTGTACAGAGTAACGTGGAAGCAGTCCTCGGCGCTGGATGGTGGGTGGTGGTGTACCGACGAGATGATGGGATTCTTGATGCTGCATCATCGGGCAAATGGTCTCTCTCGCTGATGATATCTTGTCCGTCATGGCAAAAGGCGGCTTCGGCGCCTGGACGACCACCGTTCTCAGGCTGGAACGTACGGAGAAGGGAGGCGGCAAAGACGGCGACGACGCGGGAATTCAAAGAGGCAAGGAGCATGCCGTTCCGATGATGTGCAAAAACCAACCAACAAACCGGCTCAAACATCCAATGAGCAGGCGCAGCTAGGACCCACATACGGGGCTTCGGCGGACATCTAATTATCTAAGTACATAGAGGCAAACGGATGGACGAAAGACGATGGACGGCTGGGAGAAGCGGCGAACGGTTCGCGCAGGTGGCACAACTTGCAAGTGATACAAAAACACAGTCATACATGGACCAGCGCGTCAGCGCGTCGGCGGCTGGCAGTATGCATGATATCTTTGTATACATGTATGTAATATGTGAATATGAATATGTAGGTAGGGTCGTATACATACATACATCTTGCAGCGAGACCCGGCTTGCCCTTACCGGTCCGCCCGTGCCTTGCGCGTTTGGAGTGTGTGTGAGCGACATTGACTACAGATGGCTCCCCGTCCTTGGCGACGCCCGCCTTCCACCCAGGCTCCAGCTCCGCCGCCCGATCCGTGTGGCCGACCGTGTCTGCCTCGCCTTGCCCTCACCCGCATTTCTCATTTCCCTGGCTCTTGTTTTTCACTCCCACCCGGCCTCCGTGCTTCTCCTATTTCCCTCTTTCATCGTTTTCCTTACATACTTCCTTTGCAACTATATAAACCCCAAACCCCATCTCTCACCAGCTCGTCTCACTGAGCTCTCTTCGTCTTTGTCTCTTTGTCTCTGCGTCTCTGTCGTCTCTTGTGTTTCTTGCGTTTCTTGCGTCTCTGCGTCTGCAAGAGCCACATACATACCCAGTTGCTCCTCCTGTTTGTCTCACGCGTCACTGACGGCCCGTGGACAAAACCCTTCTTCTCCCAGTACCTCGCACCACCGCCAGCATCGCCACTCTTCCACAACTTCACTCCGCGCCTGTGGCCTGCGCCGGTCGCTGCACCATCGCTCACTTCCCTCTTTCGCCTCGTCACGCCTAGCTGTGCCCATGTCGTCCAGCTCCAACACTCGCACAAACGCCCTGAGGGCGGGAGGCGCATGTGTCCGCTGTCGCAAGGGCAAGACGAGGTGCGTCTACGAGAACGGCCAGCTTCCGTGCAAGAACTGCTCCAAGGGCATGCATGACTGCTATCTGCCCTCAAACTCCAGGCAACACCACTATGGCCCTCCTCCGAGCCCGGCCCTTCGCCAGCCAAGCGCGCATCGTCGCCCAGCTCGCGAGGCTCTACCGGCCGCCGGGCCAGGAGCCGGAGCATCTGAGGCCAGACATGCGCCCGTCACGGGCTCTTCTTCGTCTGCACGCGGCGCGCCCATGGGACCAGAAAAGTAAGTTGTCTGTCTGCACTGCGCTCTCTGTCATTTGCTTCTTTGCCCGTTGCCCGTTGCCCGTTTGCATCTTTCTGTCCTTCTTGTCTGTCCGTCCGCACAATGCTGCGCCGGACGGCGTCGCAGTGCCACGCAATCTGCGGAACCACTTTTCTGCTCCGGAATGCCGGACTTCCTGCCCCTCTTGGCCTCTGGTCCTGTCTCACATGACACCGAGCTGCTGGGCTAGTCGGCTTTTCGTCGGGACGAGTTCTCCGAGTTCTGCCGCCGCCGCCGTCGCCGCCGCCGGCAGCTCCACCAGCTGCTCATTTTACCCGCTGCATGTCCAAAATGTGTCGAAATGACGAACAACGTTGCTGACTCTCGCTCTCAGGCTCACACCGGAGTTGATTGCCGAATGTGAACGTGTCATCTCAAAGACATTTCCAGCTTGTGTGGCCTTCCATAAGCCCTCGTTCGTTCAGCACTTGAAGAAAGCCAGCTTGAACTCGAGTCTTGTTTCCGGACTTTTGACCTGCGCAGCACGGTAAGAAGGATGCCTAATCCTCTCTCAACCTATTGATTCGCCTTGACTGATGTTCGGTTGGCATGTAGGAGTTCGCCAGTTCTTATCCGCCGATATGGGTCTCCCACCCTGGCAGCAGAAACATTCGCTGCGAAAACCATTGTGCTTGTGAACCAGAACTTGGATCAGCCTAGTCTGTCCGACATACAGGCTCTGTGTCTTGTCGTCATTCACGAATGGGGATCTTGCAACGCCGTTCGGGCGTACATCTACCTCGGCCAGGCAGCGCGCATGCTGCACATGTACCAGGTATCAGGTGAATGCAACAATCCGAACATGGGTAACCAGTTCCTTCGGCAAGAATCTCTGCGGCGTACATTGTGGTTGGTGTATATCCTTGACTGCTTGCTCACCACCACATCTGGTCGCTTCACCGCCCTCGGGACCCAGGACATTGCCACTGTGCCACTCCCCTGTCTCGATATCAATTTTGCATTTGCCAATCCAGTAAGCGTCAATACTTTGCCCGAGTATTTTAGTCGCTGTGGCAAAATCCTCCAGGGCTCTTCTGACGAGACTCCTGACAAGTCTCTGGAAAAGTCTGCTCGAGGCTCTCCTGCAAAATCGATTGCACCGGTTTCGTGCCCTGCCGCTGTTGGAGAGATTGGCGAGTTGGGGTACATTGTCCTGGCATCCAGAATCTGGTATGACGTGGTCCGCATGCTGACAACGACGACGGTGGCCACCTTCTGTGAGGCAGATTGCGATGAACTCCTTGCCAACATTGAAGGCTTCCGCGCGTCTCTGCCCATGCAGTTGGTCGAGGAGCCTGAACACGTCAACATGCACGTGGCGATGGGGTCCGAGTACACATATGCCATGCTTCACTGCTTGTTGCACGGCGCATCGTTACTTGCACGGCGTCGCCTTCTTTTGCAGGCCGTCATGTCGCCCGACTTCAACTTTGACGCCTTCAGGTTGACTTCCAGGTGCCGCGATCTCGTTGACCGTGTGTTCGCGTCATGCCACTCCGTCAGCCTGCTACTCAACGCTCTCGACACCGGCACAGAAAAGGATATCCCCACGTGTCTTCCTATTGAGATGCTTTTCTGTGCCTTCATCACGAGTGCGACAGTAGCGTGGTTGTCGCTGAAGGGGTTCACGCCGCCCACCGCCATGGAAACGGCCGCTCACATGGTGTGTGACGGGGTCAGGTTCATCCACAACGGCGCCGAAAGCTGGCCATTGGTTGCGACTTGGCTCAAGCATGTTGTTGTCATGCAGCGGGTTCTCATCACGCATGCTCGATCTGCCTCTGAGAGCTCACAAAGCTCGTTGAGTCGGCGTGGTTCTGATCGTCCTCACAACGGAAACGGCGTCAAGGCCGAGGGTTTGTCCCATGCCGACTCGGACCCTGACGCCACGGATCACCATCACCATGCCGGGGCAGCTGGCGGAGAGACTCCCGCTCCTGTCGCACCAGCCGCCAGAGTCGTGTCAGAATCGGCCCGCGGCAACAGTGAGCCTCCTGCACCCGTGTCGCGACGCGGCGTCACCACCATCAACGGTGGCTCCGGAGCTGCGGCTAGTGGCACCTCGTCTCATGCCGGCGCTCCTCAGGCTTTGATGCAGCCTTCAGATGGCAATCACTCAAGCCCAGGCGCATCTCCTAGTCCAGCTCCTGTCCCCGTTCCGCAAGACGGATGGACCACGAGCCACCAGGACATGACGCCTGCTGAGCTTTGTCACGCGTTGGAGCGGCAGCTGCTTGACCACGACGACCTGGCAGCTTTTATGGGTGGCGGTGTATGATCGTATCCAGCAGGGTACACGGGCGAAGGCACGTCGCTGCGTTTCCAGTCTGCTTCGCGACAGGCACACAACAAGTGGCACGGCGTTTTCTCATCAAAGACGGTAGTGGCTTTGCTTTCATCATTGCTCGCGGAGTTCAAGGGGCTGTGTTTTCTTTTTTTTTTTTGCTTTTTTTTTGACCCTTGGAGTCTTGCAGCTCTTTGTGAGATTGCCTGTAGGCAGAAGACGCGGCACCCGACAATCAGAGGTACGCAAACCAAAATGAACGTTTGCACACAACTCTGTTGTGGCTTTGATACAGCATCTTCTGCCTATAGATGGTTCTATGAGGAGCCGCAAGGCCCACGGCAGAAAGCATGACGCTAGGCGAGATGAGGCGAATGGGGAAAGAGAGTGACGACCGCAAGCGACTGCCGCAGGTCACGGACGCGAAGTGAAGCTGTGAAAGAGTTGGCGATGTTGGTGGTGAAAGAGGAGTTGGGAGAAGAGGGTTTCTTTGCTCCACGGGCCGTCAGTGGCGCGTGAGGCGAATAGACGGAGTAGCTGGGTAGCTCTTGCAAAGACGCAGAGACGCAGAGACGCAGAGACACAGAGACACAGAGACGCAGCGCTTTTTTCGTCTTTATCAGATCCCGTTGTCTTGTATACATGTATATATTTTGTTGGTGGTACGCCCGGAGGAAGGCGGTGCTTACCTTGTACTTTGTTTCGAGAGCGCTGTACTATATGTAATCACGCCTTTGCCCCGAGGGGCTGGCCATCAAAAACGGCGTCTTGTTTTTGGTCAGAAGGAGGGACTTGTTGCGATGATACCCAGTCGAGTTTTTGTATAATAATGCTTGGAGCAAACAAGAGAACACTATTTATGCTGTGTTGAAAATGTGTGTGTGGGCTAGACTTTCCAGGCTCTTTTTTTGGTCGCTTGTCTCCGCGCTTTAGTAGGTCCTCGACAGTGGCTCGATTTTTCGAACAAGACACGGTGGCATGATCTTTTTTTGTTGTGTTGCATTTGAGGGCGTGGTAATCTGCATGAGAAATTATGTGGCTGGCTTGGTGAGGTGAGGTAATGTGATGAGCACTGAGCAGAGATGGGTGGGTCAGTTGGAGACTGATATGTAATGGAGGAGGAATCATGAATGTCTCCGTTGTGGACGACGATGAGGGGAAGGAAGGAATTGATTGCCTTTGCGTTGAAGCCTGAAGGTGCTTGGTGAGGCTTTCGGGTGTTGGAGAGAAAGCTCTAGAAAAAGTGTTGTGCGCTGTTGTGGGGGATGCTGTGGGTGTTACTGGTCACGACTCACTGCCTACTGGTGGCTGAGCGGAAGGACGTGGTGTTGCGTTGGATGAGGAGCCTGAAATACGGTGGGCGCTGGGCAGGATCGGCATGCATGGCCCATGGGTGAGCACTGAGGACGAGTATGTGAGGGGTAATTGTGGGCAAATGAGCCGGCGAGTGGTGAGGGAGTGAGTGAAGTGTAAAAAGCGAGTGAGAGACCGAGCAAGGTTGTGTGTCGACTTCTCGAGTGAGTAAATAAGTGAGTACATAGTAAGGTGAGTATGAACTGTAAGTGAGTGAGCCTGTGCTCCACCTAGGTATCTATGTGACAGCTTTTGCAGAGAAGATGCAATTCCGTGAGAATAAAGAGCGAGAAACTACCACAAAGTGACCACAAATTCAACACGAGGCACACCAAGACATCAAGACCAGATAGGCGGCCCATGCACACAAAGCAAAACCCAGGTAACAGGTTGCCAAAGCAGCCATGTAACCTCGCCACTGCTACGCACAAATAAGTTTATACATTACATGTTACATACATATAACTTTGTTAACTCCGTAGAGTCAGCTAAGGATCCGGTTCATTTCCTCAGCACCTAAATTCTTACATACATGTCTACACCTAGGTAGCTTTTCTTCTTCTCTCTTTCTCCACGGGAATCCGAGAATCAAAGTAACTTGGAGAGCAGAGAGAACTCATATGTACCTCTTGTGTACCTGGTAGGCAGGTAGGTACTTCAAAATAGGTGTGGAGCCCTCTTACTTCTTGGTCACGAAACGCGGGCTGGATCGTCAATTGCGCTTTTGGCCGTTCTCGAAAAAGGACACTCCTTTTTTGTTTTGGGTTGCACCACGACTCACACGACTCACACGACTCACACGACTCACACGACTCACACGACTCACACGACTCACGACTCACGAGTATGTATGTGTTACAGTGTTCCACCTGTTCTTATCACGCTGTGTCTTACACGTACACCGCTCGTGCGCAACGGGTTTGGTATGCATAACATATATATGTGTAGTAGCGGGTACTGTTTGTGGACTAGATTTGTGCCTGCAGGTTTGCTGCTTTGCGAGGCGCGTATGGTCCGCTGTTGGTAAGTTTCCGCGGGGTCGTTGGCCGATGCGCGGAGCGGTCGGTCTGGGTTCCTGATGGCCGGGGAAGAAAAGATGGAGAGTAGGTGAATGAGTGAATGAGTGAATGAGTGAATGAGTGAATGAGTGAATGAGTGAATGAGTGAATGAGTGAATGAGTGAATGAGTGAATGAGTG
>SRPN01000355.1:0-24742 GCA_018360045.1 Claviceps capensis | reverse complement strand
TTTTTTTCCCTGTGATAATCTCTCCAGATTTCATGCCAACTCACAATCCGTGTAAAATGCTCTGGCCGTAGCCTTGAATTCTCGGCCCCGTATGCCACTACGATTCTTCTCAGGCATAAGTAGCACCCCGCTGCCATGAAGGCCGGCCCTATCGTCAGACAACAGATCTGGATCATGAAGCCGTTCTGCTCCCATGGATTGTTTGAGCTTATGATTCGGCCCGCGTAGCCGACTACCTCGCATAAGAGGCCTAGTATCAGGGCGCCGTTGAAGACACCTGCTCGGCGGGTGAGCGCCCATGTTACAGCGAAGCCGACCAGAGATGCGGCGTATAAAGCGAGGAAGATGACGTTGGGGGCCAGGTCAGGCCGGTATTCGTAGAACGAGGAGACATTGTCGCATGTAGGGGAGTTGGGGTTATCGAGACAGAACGCTTGGAGGGCGTCGTCGGCGGCGAGAGAGGAGGAGGGCGAGGGGGGGGACGGGGTGATGAAAGGTTTGTCGGACATGTTCAATTTCTGGCGCGTGCCCGTGCCTTTGGGTCCCTAGATTTTCAATCGTCTAACTTTTGGAAGTCCAAATTGAGGTGTGTTTTCTATGTTATAGTCCTCGTCGTGTAAGTTGTAAGCAGAGTATGGAGTTTGAAACAGGAAGTGCTCGAAGCGGCAATAGTTCAAATCGGGACGAATGATCTCTTTGTATTCCCGGTGCTGATATACTGGTGGTGGATTGTCAGGTCGTAACGTCAAGAAGCAGATGAAAGGCGTCAAATTCTCCTATTAACTAATTTGCTCTGCTCGACTCACTGCTTATATTACCATTACACTCGGCTCCCGGATTCAGCGTCTTTGTGTCTCCAGATAACCCGGCCCTACACACGCTATGTAATTGTCCAGGGACCAGAAGTGCGGGAGAAAAGAGTGGGGTTCATCCGCTCCCGAGCACCGAGGCCCGCCGCCCGTCCTCAGGCTGTGCAGACAGGAACAGTAATATGAAAGGGGTATAGAGCTCAGTCCTGAGTCAGATAGATACATATGTACATAAGATGGGGGGACACTTGGTATGACTTGGATATTCGGATTTCGGGTTTCCGATCTTTCATTTCTGGGAGCGACGGGTGAAGACGTCGCGATGAGGCGGCCACGAAGCCCGACACTATCGCCTTGTCGGGCCGCCCGGCGTCCTTTGGAACGAGACCGAGTTCTCCATGCCGGCCGAGCCACCCGGCAGCAGTACGCGCGGTAATCGAGTCGTCTGACGAATTCGCCCAGGAGCCTATGTGCCGCCTTATTTAGGCTCAACGTTGAATCTCATTGGTCTGTCGCCCTTGCTAGCCATCTTGACTGCCTAATGTACAGCCCCTTTAAAGTCAACAACCTTGGTTGTGACCTTTGTTGTCATTATCTCGTAGAAATCAGGCAAGCTTATTGCCTTTACAACCTCGGTCTTGACATTGTATATCAATGCGAGAATTAGGATATTGAAGAATTAGTTGTGATGCCGCAGATGGTCCGTGGTCCGTATACGTAGTCGGTCGGAAACCTCCTTTGCGTATGCATGAATGTATGTAGGTCATGCATTGACACTCTTTTGTATAGATCATGCCTCGTCATCGCCCGCCTCATCCACGCCAGCGACCTGTACTTCTCCGTCGGGTTCCTTGGACGTGCTGGCAGATCCACCTCGCTTCTCCGACTGTGGTGGTGCTGACTGCTGTTTTAGACCTTGTTCCGCTTGCACTTCCTTGGCACCTGAAGACACGTTGCCTGTCCAGCCAGCGCGTTTGTTGTTCAGGGTCTTGAGTGCAAGCTCCGTGTCCTCTCTGGCAATGTGCTGATGGCTTCCGCCGGGTCCCTCGCTACCTGCGGTAATCGTTGAGGCTTCGCTCTCGCTCCCTCGCTTTGCAAAAGAGTGGCCTGATCCTAGGAGGCTCTCATTTCTGACCATGTAGTATCGATCATATTCTTCCACGGTATGCTCCGCGTCCGTGAAACTGTCGAGCGCATCGAACACGTGCTGGAATATCTGGGAATCAACGTCCCGGGCCCATAGGAAATCGAGATGCTCGTAGTGTGGAATTTCAGTTGCTACTGTCTGGGGAGGCAACTCTCGGAGCATGACTTTGATGTCAACCAGCGAATCGCTTCCACCGTGGATCAAGACGACAGGAGTTCGAATATTTCGAGTCGGATATTTCGCAACTTTGGAGTATTTTCTCGATGCCGTCATACTCATCGGCTGTTCATCATCGTACATCTGGAAGCATTTGTTTCGAATGATCTGGAACCAGTGCACCACAGTCTTGGTGCTGGTAAAAGAGTACAAATGCGGGTAGGCGGCCAGTTTCTGACTGACTGAGATATTCTTCGTCCTCCAGTTGAACAGAAACGCCAGGCCTCGATCGATAACGTAGCAGAACAGAGGGGGATACAACAGCGTTTCCCACATTGCCGCGGAACTGAGGATTGAACGTCTGCCAAACATAAGGTACAGCACAGATGGAGATGCCTTCACCAAGGAGTCTACCATTCCGTTCGATAGACCAGCAGGCGCCATGGCTGGTGCTAAAGCGATGAAGGCGTTGACTTTCTGGTTCAGCGATGGGTGTATGGCCAAGCTGGCAAAGGCTTGGGCAGTGCCTTGTGAGAACCCAATATAGGAAAGACTCTCTTGTCCCGTTGCCTCCAGAATGTACGAAATGGTGTCAGGAATATCATAGAATGCGAACTCGTCCATGGAGAAATCCCAGAATTTGACGCTTGTTGGAGATGAGTGGGTCGACTTTTTCGAATACTTGTTCCCACGATTGTTCCCCAGCTGTCGCACATTCATTGTTAGAGAAGCTAACATCGACATTCAGAAAAATTGACAAGGATCGACTCACCCAAACATCAAATCCACGTTCGACAAGTTCAAAGGGAATGCATCGCTTCGCGTCTGTCAGGCATACCCAGACCTCTGAGTTCATCAGCAGACCGTGGTGAAGATAGACCACTCTCTTCTTCACGCTGCCGGGCCCGCTGTTGATCTTTTGTCCCTCTTCTCCTCGTCGCCACTGTAATCTGTGAACTCCAAGAAGATAGCCATCCTTGGTCTGCACAATGTGCTCTTCAGCTTCATAGCCCCATATGCGGCAAAGCTCCGCGAAATCAGAGGCATCGCGGACGGAGGATGAGATTGCTGTAACGCCCCAGGACACAGTCACAAGACGGAGGGTTAGCGAAGACGTGATCATTTCGGTGACAAGCGGCGGGTTTTCTTACATTTTTTTCTATCTTCGGCTTTTTTGCGTGCTTGAGTGGTGAAACGATTGAACAAGCGTCGCGAGACAAGGTAGAAGAACGATACGATAAAGGAGGCTGGATACGGTCGTCAGCCCGTTTTTGTCAACTTCAACGGTAAGACTTGGCGCCGGCATACGTAGAGCAAGTGTGAACACTCGAATGAAGGCCTCAAGACCAATCAACATAAACGATCCGACGAGTGCGAGGTATTCGTGACTGCGAAAAATTATACGGCGGTCAGCGCAGTTCCCAGTTCAGGAGCCAGAAGGCCCTCTGCAGTTTCCGGCTGAGGTCGTGGCTTACGGGCGTAGCCTCCCTATCAATGGTACCGGCATGTTGATTTTGGTTTGAAAGAATGAGTTAAGTTTCACAGGACGCAATCGCAGTATAAGAGAGTGACGCTGCAGCCATTTCGCGAACGTGAAGCCGCAGGAACCTTCAAAACAGGGGTGTTAATCAAGTTCATGATTGTGCAAGATCCAAGGGGGCGACATTGCGCTCTGGGGAAGGTGGATCTTGGACTCCTAGGCTCCGTACCTTATTGCGATGTGTGATGTCACTTCACTGTCATGAAAAGCTCCAATTGAACATCGGACCCACTTCACTGGTTTGTTCGGTGGATTGTTTAACGCACCCTACAGCATCAATCGCCTTTTCAATTGTTCAAAAATACTGACGTAGCGTTGATAAGTTTGAATCTTTCAAGGCTCTCTTGATGTTGTACCAACCTGTGTGGTACGTCATGATGCAATTAGAAGTGAAAGTACGTCGTCAAAAAATGACAATGAAAAGCCTCCTAAGCGTAATGACATCGACATTTCCCTCTCATGAGCACCAACATTCGCAGGCACACACAGTGTAATATCGGGCAAACAATTCGTCAGAACCCGATCTCCTCTCATTGTAAACCGGCTAAAACTTAAGCTCCATCAATGAATAATTTCGCAAGTATGTATTGTCAGTGCGAGCCGAGTATGGCACACGCGGTACATGATGTGCTGCCAAATTTGCCCAGTTTGGCTCATTTCTGGCACCATGCTAGTATGTGTGTAAACCAATCAACGAAGACCTCCATACCATTTTGCAACTTTTCCTCACCTCCGGGCTCCCATCAAGCCAAGTCGCAACAATCCATCATGTCGTCTTCATGTAAAGAGCTGCGTACGCTACAAATTAGCCATTGACAATTGGGTCCATTACGCACTAGCATTTGCTAACATGTCTTGCTCCCTTTTCCTCAGGCCAAGCCGTCGCAGAATGCCTCCAAGAGTCCGACTGCATCATGGTTCAGCGGAACAAGCCATCCGACTGTCTCCGCGAACCGCTCGCCAGTACGCTCCCGACCAAATGCCAACAGCTTATACACGGCTACGGTGCCTGTAAGCGCGGCATGATCGACATGCGCAAGCGATTCCGCTCGAGCGTGCCTGTCGCTCACCAGAGTGCGGAGGGCGCAGATATGCAAAAGGACGGCTACCAGCTGTATGCTGGCCAGTCGGCCTTTTCGGGAGGCGTTCAAGAGACGAGTGGGAATGAGCCTATACCCCCAGACTGGAGAGACATCGAAAACGAAAAGTATCGACTAGAGCAGCAGCAACTGCAGCAGCAGGAGAGAAAGTAGAATACAAATTGGTAGCAGAACAATCATACCGCCGACTTCGATATTTATATATCTGGCCTTCCGCTCACACTGACGTGAGGTTTGGAACGAAAGAGGCGTGAAGCCAGAGAAGAGGTCGAATGACTAGCGATGTTGATAGCACACGACTACTAAAAGAAAAACACGTAGAAGAAGAGGGAGAAAAAGAAGGAGGACAAGAACAAGAGAAAGAAGGACAAGATGAAGACGAGGAGAAGAAGACATAGAAGAAGAAGAAGTAAAGAAAGACACCGACAGGAGAAACGAAAGGCAGTATGTATATGGGCGGTTCATGGCTTCTGCGATGGGCCGCTGGCTGCGAACTTCACCGTAGCTGGAAACCCTGACCCAATCTACCTCCTGAAACGTCTCTCCATCAAATTAGATGCCGATTTTTGAACACAGAGCCTTTCGATGCCACACCATTATTTAAGTTACACCCTGTACTATATCGTGGTTAAGCATCTCTCAATATAAGCTGTACTAAAACCACAATTTGGTATTGGGGCCTTAGATCAGTGGTAGATTATGTGATTCCAGCTTTCGGGAACTCCACAGGGTCGTCCGTTCGATCCGGGCAGGCCTCAATCGCGACACCACTTTTTTCTTTTTCTCACGGCCGCCCCGATGCCTTTGCGTTTGGAGATCTCATTATTATTTTTTCTGTGGCACAGAGCCTATAAGGCGACCCGGGAGAAGTTTGTGGAGGATGTGTTTGAGAAGGGAGACCTCTTTTATCATACTGGTGATGCGCTGCGTCGGGATGGGAATGGTCATTGGTACTTTGTGGACCGACTTGGTGCGTATAAGCCCCTATGTGTTATGGCTCTCCCCGCGCGCCTCTCTCTCTCTCTCTCTCTCTCTCTCTCTCTCTCTCTCTCTCTCTCTCTCTCTCTCTCTCTCTCTCTCTCTCTCTCTCTCTCCCCTCTTTCTCTCTCTCTCTCTCTGTTTCTTCTGTTTCTTCTGTTTCTTCTGTTTCTTCTGTTTCTTCTGTTTCTTCTGTTTCTTCTGCTTCTTCTGCTTCTTCTGCTTCTTCAGCTTCCCGATTGCCAAATCCCCTCAACTCCTGAATGGTCATGAGCACGTCAAATTTGAAACTCACACTCGTCACTTTTTTTTTCTCCGGCGACACATACCGCTGGAAAGGCGAAAACGTATCTACGACAGAAGTCACACAGGTCCTCGGCACGCATCCCTCCATCACGGAAGCAAACGTTTTACGTTTACGACGTCAAGGTACCCTCCCACGACGGGCGAACAGGCTGCGCAGCCATTGCACTGCGTAGCGGCACTATCGCAGACACGTTCGACTGGGCCGGTCTGGCGGCTCTCCTGCGAAAAGAGCTGCCGTCGTACGCGGTGCCTATCTTTGTGGGCGTCCGCGAGGGCGGGCTCCGGGCCGTCGGCGGCATGAGCACCGGCAACCACAAGCACAACAAGGCTCAGCTGCGGGAGGGAGGAGTTTGTCCGCGGACATTGGGGACGAAGGTGGCGGGCGGCGAAGCAGATCGGTTGTTTTGGATGCCGGCTGGGGCGCCTGCGTATGTTATCTTGACGGAGGAGGAATGGGAGAGGGTGACGCGGACGAGGGCGCGGATTTGAATCCAACGCGCGGCTAGCTCGCTCATGTGTACATATGTATGTATCCCTTTAAGTACCCTGCGATAGTGTTTCGTTCAGTCGGATGGCTTTTTCGATGCGAGCAGGACTCCGCCACTGCGCCAATGTAGAGATGGAAAAAACCGCCTGTCAATGCTTCAGGAAGTTGGTGGTTGTCACTTGTGTACGGAGCGTATGTAATAAGCGGCGAGCGCGCCGGCACAGCCTTTGCCGGCAGTCCGCTCATCGACCACTACCTTATAGGTAGGGGGGATCAAATTTGAATCGCCCGCCAGTAGCACAAACAGTCCTGACTCCTTATTTACGGAGTACGTATGTACTACTGTACCTACGACATAGAAAACGAGATGAGAATGGAGAACGGAGAACGTAGGCTAGATCCTCGTGGGAGCTGTGCTACGATGTAGACCAAAACAGACGACAGTCCTCACAGGACAAAAGCAGGACTCGACTAGAACGAACGAAGCGCGTCTCAAGACTTCATTGACTATCTAAAAATGATCGTGGGAATGATCGAGTTCATATGAGGAAAAACTCTTCGTCCAACAACCAACAAGGGTATATGGTGATTGGCTGGCGAGGTAACCGAGAAAATACGAACTCGCTCGCAAAGGCAAGGCCGAGCTAATCGAGCAACTGACCACCAAAGTCGGCCCCGTTTTCTGACATGGCACGATGGCCTCTGTGACAGTCACCCCTGGTTCTCATCAGCTTAGTGTTCTGACCTTTTGGTCGGGTCGGTACTCCGTAGGGATATCCGATTCCTCACAGCCTCTACCTAGCATGTACGATCCCAGCGCCGAGCGGCAAGGGTCACGGACTCACGAGTCACGGCCAGGCTCCGTGTACAAACGTAGGAGCATAACATGCGAATATCTTCAGGAACCTTATGACTACGTATATGTAGTACGGAGTAGGTAGGTATACCTACAAGGTATGTATGTATGTTGGCACAAGTACATATGTACGGAGTAATAAGATCAAGGGGCCATTTGATTTCTTAATTATGATAGAGGAAGCCGTGTTCTGGGCAGGGAAATTTTGCTTCTTGACAACTGGAACACCTCATCCGTCTCCATTGTTACAAAAAGCTAGTGAGTGCGTCCCGATCCTGATTCATGAAGATACTCACCACTTTGTCCCTTTGAAGTTCTCTGACTGAGACAGCGGAACACTCAAACAGGCTATAGCAATCAATTGTCAATCGTCACGTCACAAGCGTCACGATTATCACAGCCGTCGCCACCCACTGTTTACCTACCCACCAACTGCACTCCTCATCGCTGCCACGCCTACAATGAAGCTTTTCACAACGCTACCCCTTGCGCTCTTCGCTGGCGAAGCACTCGCTGTATGCGGCACAGGCACCTTCAGCGGTTCGACCGACACCTGGCATGACAATGAGATTCTCGACGAATGCGCACTGAATGCCGACAACGTGTACTACTGCGGAAGCTCGGGAACGACCATCGTGCACAAGCAGAGCCAGCTTATGCTTCGAGCCGGCAATGTCGACTCGACCATAATAGTCACTTGCGCTAATCTTCAAGGCTTTTATTACCACTGCTCTGCCCATGACAGCAAACGATTCGTCGAGCCGGACTGCAAAGGACCAATTGCCAGGATTCAAAGCGTCAAGGAAATGATCAAGCGTGGCTGATGATGGAAGGTGGCTTTGCTTGGTGCGCTTACGACGTACGTGCATATCGCAGGGTATATAGGGGTATGTATCTATACAAGCACAGAACAGTGGCCAGACGGCTGCGCCCACTCTTTTGTGCAACAGTACAGTTCGAAACCAAAAAGGAGCCTGCCGCTGCGATGGTTTCAACAACGTGGTCGCCTGCTGTTGCATTGATATTCGAGTGGTCGACTTGCAAGTCGTTCTCGAGTCAGCGATTAATCTCCCTTTTTTACGGAGTACTAGCCGTAGATTTGTTCCTATGAAGTGTACACACATGACCAAACGATCCACTGAAACAGTTGAGCCGAAATGAAGGTCACCAACGCCCCCTACCTAGCGTCATTCACCCCGGAGTATTTACACGTGGCCATGATGCGCAATAAGTACGACGATAGATTCAGGGGTTGGATGGGTCCAGAATCCAGATAAATACTTGGTATGTGTGCGTGTACATCGTGTCTACAGCCTCACTCCGACGCCTTGCCCTTTCGGATTTCGAATCGCGCGACACAAATAAATAGCCGAGGGAAAAAACGTCAGCTACGGTACCTATATTACCCGTTTGTATCAACGGAATAGCCGAGCTGGCGCGTGAGTGTACCGTGGTCCGTAAGAGGTGTCGAAGCGGCCACCGGCGAGGCCCCAACTCAAAATTGAAACGAGAATAACGGCATGTATGTATGTATGTACCTATATACCTATGTACATATAAGTGCATAGTGCAAATGCCTAAGCCTGTCGATTGACTTTGGCAAGATCCGCCAGGCCCTTATTCAGATACGCCCCGTAGCGTATCGGCCGACGATGAACAAGGGGCTGATGATTGAGGACCTGCCCTCTCCAGCCTGAAGCCGCCGCGGCCGCCGCATCAGCCGCATCCCACGGCTCAATGCAGTCATCGTAGCCTAGATTGACGTAAAAAGGTAGGGACAGGCGCTCCTCGTTGAGCCACTTAACACGGTGGACGGGCGCTGGGTAGTATTCGTCGGTAATATG
Organism: Claviceps capensis; assembly: GCA_018360045.1. Taxonomy (NCBI): domain Eukaryota; kingdom Fungi; phylum Ascomycota; class Sordariomycetes; order Hypocreales; family Clavicipitaceae; genus Claviceps; species Claviceps capensis. The sequence goes on along the minus strand of SRPN01000355.1, from coordinate 15,519 downwards.
CGCCATGTAGCTCCCGCAGCAGACCAGATAGGCCGAGTCGTCGGGTTCAATGTCCAGCCACTGGCCCCTGGGCCCCTGGACCTGTAGGTTTTGGTGCCTGCCAGGCTGGCACAGAACGGTGATGAGAGAAACGTCGCGGTGCGGGTCGACGCTGAGCTTGATGCCGTCGTCGCCGGCCGTCTTGATGGCCGGCGCCGGGTATGGGTCGAGGAACGGGTAGCGGGTGAGCACGACGGATGAGAGGGTGTCGTGGCGGCGCAGGTGACGGATGAAGAAATCCTCGGGCTGGTGTAGGGCGAGCGCGTAACCGCGGAGCAGAGCCGTGGCAACGCCCAAGACGTCCCAGTAGTAGCTCTCGGCGAAGGCGCGGAAGCGTGGCTGTCGACATGCGGCTGGCCAGTCGTTGACTTCGTGAAGCGGCGTGGCGTCCACGATCCGCGGGTGGTCGCGCTGGAACTCGGGGTTTAGGTAGCACAAGGACTCGACGGCCTTGTGGCCCGGCACCGCGAGTGAATAACCGCCGCGCACCTTGTGCCGGTGAAGTGGATTGTAGGCCCCGGTGGCTAGCCGCCACTTGTCGGCCGCCGTCAGTGCCCGGTAGAAATACCGTGTCTCGTCCGCCAACTTGGCCAGGTCCACGCCATGGTTGACGGCATAGAAGAAGCCCGTGCCGCGCGATGCCGCGTCGATGGCTTGTGCTACCTGCTTCTTGAGAACCGGTGAGTCGCCAAACAGCGGTGCAATGTCGATCCGGGGGACTCTGGCTGTTGGCCTGGGCGGGCTGGGCGGGCTGGCCAAGAGGGAGGCGATGGAAGCCATGGGTTGGAGGAAGGCGCTCGCGCAATTAGACCGTGAGTGTGACTGTGACTGTGATTGCGACTGCGACTGCGACCGTTACTGTGACTGCAAATTTCGACGGAGCTCTGGCCGCGTGCGTCGCAGGCTTGGCTTCCGAATTCCGCTTCGTGCGGCAGAGAAAGCGGGAGAGAATAAGTATAAAGAGGCGAACAACGAAATGTGCGCCTCCGCTACGCGTCGCCACACGATTTCTTCAGTTTTGCCTAATGACAGAAGGGGAGACAGCAGACGGCAGAGGGCAGACGGAAACGGGAGCGGGAACGGGAGCGGCCCGAGGCGATGACAAGTCTGCCAGTCTCATTGGGACTTCTTCTGCGGTGCACGACGGGCCTGCCGCTTGTCTGCCAATTGTTCGCAACTTGTCGGCACTGGGCATCTGCCAGCTGTCCGCTATGTATTAATATGTATCAACGTACGTATATGTTTTACATAGGTAGGTACCTTAGGTAGGTACCTCGTAATCGTACCAACGCGGCACCCCACCTATGTAGCCCGGCTCGTCCCGCCGCAAGTTGCAACGTCATGTTCCTTGCATCTGTCACGACCTGTACCGGCCGGCGGCAGGGAGTGATGCTATAATGCTGTAGACGGCCAAAACCCTATCCTTGCAAGCCGGCTCGGTGAAAACGGCAGCTGTGTTCGCATCGCAGTTGATCAAAAAGTAATAGCCTCCAATGCACTCGACTTGTACCGTGTACGGTCGAGTCGAATCGTACCAGTGCGCATGGGCAGATTCATCACTTCTTGATCTTTCTTGCGCCTCTTGAGGTACTTGGCGTACATATGTACCCACACACTCGTAAATCTCGTCGCCTCTGGTGATCACTTCTCCTTTCCAGTGCTGGTCGGGCGTGCGACAATCCACACTGTAGATGGATCGTGAGGAGTGGGAGAGTGGTAGACCGAGGAGTATGTGCGTGACCTCCTGAGCACTGATATCACGTTCCGCGACCATGGCGTTCACAAACTTGTTGACAAAGTAAGCAATACCATTGTCTTCCCTTGTACTAGCGAGACTCCTGAGTCCTGACAGCAACGTCGTTGAACGTATCTGTCTTCTTCTCTGCCTTGCTCTGGCCTGGCGCTCTCTCCATTCACCGCAGCACATAACGTGTCCCTCGGGAGGGCTTAAAGTGGCTTAGTCAAACCGCAATGCCCTTTCGATAGTCAGGGCCAGCATCGGGTTGCGACAGTCTTTGCTCCCCAGGCCGATGAGGACCATTTAGGCGCGGCTGGCCTGTAGCATTCGAGGTCATGTCTGAGTAATGAGTTGCTGATGTTGGATAGGATTCACGTTGCGTGACTGTGACCTCGAGACCATTTGCCAGGAGCCGATTTACTTCGCCATCCAAACTTGAGCCCTTCCAGCACGGGCGCTCAGCACACGACGGCGAAAGGTACAAAGCGAGATGGGGTGAACAACACCTTCATTGGCTGCGCTATGTACGCTAGCAGGGTACGAAGGCGAACTATGCTGTTTAGGTAATCTAGGGTGGAACGTGGAATAGTTTTTGGGGGGGACGTTGTCACGACCTGTACGGGCAGGGAGTGGCAATGCACTATATAACCATGATCAAGCTGCATACGTGCAACATGGTCACTTGACCTTTTGGGCGGAACGGGTGGTTATGCGTTCCTCACAGACGTTAAGGTTTCCCGTCCGGAGGCTTCACCCCAGGTTAAGGACAGGGGCTTGCAGCCAATCCTGTCGCAGATCGATGAGAATACGAGTCAGGTCCGACGTAGCCTCGTACTCCGTAGTGTACATACTGCGCAGTTTTTGCCATTTGGGAGGATCGCAGCTTCCTTAGGTATGTATGTACATATGTACTACTTCGTACACTTTCCGCCAGCTCTTCGAGGGCTTTGAAGGTTGGTTTCCAATCGATTGCACTGATGGGCCGGCCATGAGTCATGACTCTCATGTAGGGGGCCGTCAAGCGAAAATTAGAAGGGAACACGACGAAGCTTTACAGCAACCAGTACTCCGTATGAGGAGGTTCATTTTGCTTACTCTTCATGTCACTCCAAGCCTCGACTATGTGTGTCTACCTAGGTATCTATGTATGTACTAGGTAGGTAGGTAAGTTACTGAAGCCAGCAGGGGCTGCATGGGGTCCGTGTCTCCGAGATCCGAACCGCCAAAGGAATGTTGAACCAAGCACAGTGTGGTTGGGACACGTTGGGTTGATTGACCGTAAGGTTCTACTACTACATACTCCGACTGCCTCGAGAAAATCTCCTCGAGGCAGAGCCGTGCGCTAGTCTACATTCAGTCTAGCACCCTCCAGGTCACATGATCTAGCTTGATGATATTCTCAACATTGCTGTATGTTAAAACTACAAAATGCACGTTCCACTAAATGACTGACTAACTTCTACTAGCAAGCTTTTGTAACGGAAATGTCATCCAGTAGCGCCTCCGATGATACCGTGGAATCAATCTTGCAACCAACAATGATCGAGGCTCCTGGCGCAGTAAAGGTGAATGACTTGAGCGACCATTGGTTTGTGTCCACGTTTGTAGGAATCTTGATGCTGGTCCCAACAGCGTCCAACGCGGTGCAGGTCAATATCGAGTTGCTGTCACCACTGACGGGATTCATGTAAAACGAGAACCTGTACAGCGCGCCAGGTTTCGTGGTAATCGTCTGAGAGATGGTACCAGTGAGCGACGTCGGAGGAGACGTGCGCAAAGAGATGCCATGGGCACTGTCACGCCCAGCGACAAGACTGTAGGTCCCAGCAGGAATCCAGGGCGATATGGCTCCTGTCTCAAAATCACCGTTTTGGACTAGGTTCAGGCTACACGCGCCAGCTGTAGAGGTGGAGGCGGCCGAAACAGTGACGGATGATGGTGTCATGATGGGCTGCGTGGTGATAGCCGGGACGGCGATTGAGCTTGACTGTATGCTGCTAGCTGGGGCCGGAATGGATGTAAGCGTTCCTGGCACAGGCTGGGTACCGATGGCCAAGGACGACAAAGGGGTCGATGGAGATTGATTGCTGGCATCGGCCACCACAACGGAGATATCATCCAGAAGCGCCTCCGATAACACCGTGGAATCAATCTTGCAACCCACGATGATGGAAGCGCCCGGTGCAGTGAAGGTAAAGGACTTCTGCGACCACTGATTTGTATCGACGTTTGTAGGGATCTTGATGCTGGTCCCGACAGCGTCCAACGCGGTGCAGGTCAATATCGAGTTGCTGTCGCCACTAATCGGATTTATGTAAAACGAGAACCTGTACAGTGTGCCAGGTTTCGTCGTAATCGTTTGCGAGATGATACCGGTGGAAGATATCGGAGGGAAGGTGCGCAAGGAGATAGCATGAGCGCTGTCACGCCCAGCGACAAGACTATAGTTCCCAGCAGGAATCCAGGGCGAGAGGGCTCCTGTCTCAAAATCACCGTTTTTGACCAGGTTCGACCCATTGGCGGCGCCTGTGGATGCAGCGACGGCTGGGACAGTAGCAGATGGGAGTGACATGCTAGGCTGTGTGGCGATAATAGCCAGGTCTGTGCTCGTTGTCAATGTCGAGATGGACGCGGTGGAAACAGCCGCAAGAGTAGAAGTTGTAGTAGAAATTACGCTGGATTGGATGCTAGAGACTGGACTCGAGAAAATAAGTAGGCTCGATTGGATATTACTTGCCAGCACCGATGCAGATGTGGCCGATGAGATTGACTGTGTAGAGCTAGCTGGTGGGCTAGAAACAGCCGGGAGGTTTGAAGATGTAGGCGCCACGCTGGACTGAATGCTTGAGACCAGACTCGATGAAGGTACTGAGCTTGGTTCGCTAGTACTACTAGCCTGCGCCGGTACAGATGTTACAGGTGAGAGAGGCTGAGTAGAAGTAGTCGAGAGAGCACCAGACATAATTGTCGAGCTTGACGGGATGTTGGACGCAGGTGTCAAATTCGACTGGATGCTAGAAGTAGGCGTTGGTGAGTCGGATTGGGTGCTACTAGTCGGGATAGATACATCCGGAATCGTAGGCCGACTACTGCTAAATGAGGCGAGTGTAACCGAAATGTCATCCAGTAGCGCCTCCGCTGTAACAGTGGAATCAATTTTACAGCACACGATGATCGAGGCTCCCGGCGCGGTAAAGGTAAAGGACTTCTGCGACCACTGATTCGTGTCAACATTCGTAGGAATCTTGATACTGGTCCCGACGGCATCCAGTGCGGTACAGGTCAATATCGAGTTGCTATCGCCACTGATTGGATTCATGTAAAACGAGAACCTGTACAGCGTGCCAGGCTTCGTGGTGATCGTCTGAGAGATGATACCAGTGAGCGACGTCGGAGGAGACGTGCGCAAGGAGACACCATGAGCACTGTTTCGACCAGCTACGAGGCTGTAGGTCCCAGCAGGAATCCAGGGCGAGAGGGCTCCAGTCTCAAAGTCACCATTCTTAACTAGGTTCGCCCCATCCGCGGCGCCTGTGGATGCAGTGACGGCCGGGACAGTGGCGGATGGTAGTGACAGGTTGGGCAGCGTGGTAATGATAGCCGGATCCGTGTTCGTTGTTGTCGGGACGGAAGAGAATGTATTCGTTGAGCTAGACTGGAGACTGGAGACGAAAACCGATGAGGGCATTGAGCTCGACTGGATACTACTGCCCGGAACCTGTACAGATGTGGCTGTTGATGTCAACTGGGTAAAGCTAGCCGATACGGTGCCAATTGCAACCGAAAAGGATGACTGAACGCTAGACGCGAGCGTCAGGCTTGACTGGATGCTAGAGATAGGCGTTGACAAGATGGCTTGGTCGCTAACAGCAGAGGTAGAGGCATCCGGACTCGTGGTAGAAGGAAGGTTTGAGGGAGGCAGACTGCTAGTTGAGGCGAGTGTAACCAAAATGTCATCCAGTAGCGCCTCCGCTGTAACAGTGGAATCAATCTTACAGCCCACGATGATCGAGGCTCCCGGCGCGGTAAAGGTAAAGGACTTCTGCGACCACTGATTCGTGTCCACATTTGTTGGAATTTTGATGCTGGTCCCGACGGCATCCAGTGCGGTACAGGTCAATATCGAGTTGCTACCGCCACTGATAGGATTCACGTAAAACGAGAACCTGTACAGCGTGCCAGGCTTCGTGGTGATCGTCTGGGAGATGATACCAGTAAGCGACGTCGGAGGAGACGAGCGCAAAGAGACACCATGAGCACTGTTTCGACCAGCTACGAGGCTGTAGGTCCCAGCAGGAATCCAGGGCGAGAGGGCTCCAGTCTCAAAGTCACCATTCTTGACTAGATTCGCCCCATCTGCGGCGGCTGTGGATGCAGTGACGGCCAGGACAGTGGCGGATGGTAGTGAAAGGTTAGGTAGCGTGGTGATAGCCGGGTCCGTGTTCGATGCTGTCGGGATAGACGGCACGACGCTTGACTGAATGCTGGAAGTTGTCGGAATAGGCTGGGTGCTGGCGGCTGATACTGAGACGTCTGGGATTGTGGACGATGGAATGCTTGATGAAGGTCCAATGCTAGATGAAGCCAATGTGACTGAAATGTCATCAAGAAGCGCCTCGGCTGCAACAGTGGTGGAATCAATCTTACAACCAACAATGATCGAGGCTCCCGGCGCGGTGAAGGTAAAGGACTTCTGCGACCACTGATTCGTGTCAACATTCGTAGGAATCTTGATACTGGTCCCGACGGCATCCAGTGCAGTACAGGTCAATATCGAGTTGCTACCGCCACTGATAGGATTCACGTAAAACGAGAACCTGTACAGCGTGCCAGGCTTCGTGGTGATCGTCTGAGAGATGATACCAGTAAGCGACGTCGGAGGAGACGAGCGCAAAGAGACACCATGAGCACTGTTTCGACCAGCTACGAGGCTGTAGGTCCCAGCAGGAATCCAGGGCGAGAGGGCTCCAGTCTCAAAGTCACCATTCTTAACTAGGTTCGCCCCATCCGCGGCGGCTGTGGATGCAGTGACGGCCGGGACAGTGGCGGATGGCAGTGACAAGCTCGGCAGCGTGGTGATGATAGCCGGGTCCGTTGTGGTTGTCGATGCCGAGATGGCCGCGGTGGAAACATCCGGGAGAGTAGAAGATGTAGGCGTCACGCTAGACTGAATGCTAGAGGCCGAACTCGATGGAATGATTGAGCTCGAATGGACAACACTGATCAGGACCGGTACAGATGTGGCTGTTGAGATAGACGGGATAGAACTAGCCGGGAGATCAGAAACAGCCGGTACACTAGAAGGTGTAGGCGTCAAACTTGAAGAAATGCTGACTGCCGATTCCGCAACAGATATAGAAGATGTCGGGATAGAAGTAGCCGGGATATCTGAAACAGCCGGTATACTAGAAGGTGTAGGTGTCGTGCTTGGCAAACTGCTAACTGCCGATTCCGCAACAGATATAGAAGATGTCGGGATAGAACTAGCCGGGACATCTGAAACAGCCGGTATACTAGAAGGTGTAGGCGTTGTGCTTGAAGAAATGCTAACTGCCGACTCCGCAATAGATATAGAAGGTGTCGGGATTGTTAGGGTGCTACCGGCCGACACAGGGACATCCGGCACCGTGGACGATGGGAGAGATATTACCGGCTGACTGCTGGATGAAACCATTATAATCGAAATATCATCCAAAACCGCCTCCGATGCAACCGTGGAACCCGTGTTATCTCTCGCCTCCAACGCAACCGTGGAATCAATCTTGAAGCTCACGACGATTGACGTCCCCGGCGCGGTAAACATAATTGACTTGAGGGACCACTGATCTATGTCGACGTTGGTAGGAATCTTGATGCTGGTTCCGACAGCGTCCGATACGGTGGAGGTCAATATCGAGTTACTTCCCCCAGTAATGGGCTTCATGTAGAACGAGAACCTGTATAACGCGCCGGGTACCGTCTCGATTGTTTGTGAAATACTACTGGTGTACAGCGTTGGAGGCAGCGTGCGCAAGGATAGACCATAGACACTATTGTGTCCTTCGACTAGACTGTATTCCCCAGCAGGGGTCCAAGGCACGACAGTTCCTGCCTCAAAGTCACCATTCTTGACCATGTTCACAGCCGCGGCCCCTGTGCTTGCGCTGGTAATCGGGACAGTGGCAGATGAAAACGTCAACTCAGGCTGGGTAGTAACATCGTCGCGTTGGGTAGTAGCATCGTTCGGCTGGGCAGTAAAAGCGGTAGACTGCGTCGTGTCAGCCACCGGGTCCGTGCCAATTGATGTTGAAGTGGCATCAGTTGAAACAACCGGGAGAGAAACAGATGTCGTTGTTGCACTAGGCTGAATGATAGTACCCGGAACCGAATTCGAAGACAATATTGGACGATATTGAGTGCTGGTGGCCGGGTCAGGAATACCTGGTGAGATAGACTGGCTAGAAACAGCTGGGTCCGGATTCGAGGCAAGACTTGATGGAACGGGCTGGCTAGAAACAGCTGGGTCCGGATTCGAGGCAAGACTTGATGAGATGGGCTGGATAGAGACATCCTGGCCCGGAATCGATGCAAGACTCGATGAGACGGGCTGGCTAGAAACAGCTGGGTCCGGATTCGAGGCAAGATTTGATGAGATGGGCTGGATAGAGACATCCTGGCCCGGAATCGATGCAAGACTTGATGAGACGGGCTGGCTAGAAACAGCTGGGTACGAATTCGATGCAAGACTTGATGAAACGGGCTGGCTAGAAACAGCTGGGTCCGGAATCGATGCAAGACTTGATGAGATGGGCTGGATAGAGACATCCTGGCCCGGATTCGAGGCAAGACTTGATGAGATGGGCTGTATAGAGACCTCCTGGCCCGGAATCGACGCAAGACTCGATGAAACGGGCTGGATAGAAACAGCTGGGTCCGGATTCGAGGCAAGACTTGATGAGATGGGCTGCATAGAGACACCCTGGGCCGGAATCGATGCAAGACTCGATGAGACGGGCTGTGTGTTGATAGCCGAGATCGATATATCAGGGACTGTGGACAACGCAGCGCTTGATGGAGGCTGACTGCTAGAAGAAACCACAATAACCGAAACATCATCCAAGATCGCCTCCGATGCAACCGTGGAACCAGCATTGTCCAATCTCGCCTCCAACATAACCGCAGAATCAAGCTTGAATTCCACAACAATCGACGTCCCCGGCGCAATAAACGTAAATGACCTGAGTGACCACCGATTTGTGCCGACATTTGTAGGGATCCTGATGCTGACTCCGACAGCGTTGACTGCGGATGCGGTGCAGGTCAATATCGAGTTACTTCCCCCACTGATGGGATTCATGTAGAATGAGAGCCTGTACAGCGTGCCAGGTACCGTATCAATCATTTGTGAAATATTACTGGCATCCGATGTTGGAGGCAGCGTGCGCAAAGATAGGCCATAGACGCTGTTATGTCCTTCGACCAGACTGTAGTTTCCGGCAGAGATCCAAGGCTGGACCACTCCTAACTCAAAGTCACCATTTTTGATTAGGTTAAGGCCATTCACGGCGCTTGTGGAAGTGCTAATGGCTGGGGCAGTGACGGATGAGAGTGTCAGGAGAGGCTGCGTGGTAAAAGCCACGTCCGAGTTACTTGTCAAAGCGGAGGTGGGTGGAATGTCGGAACTTTTGATATCGCTACCCTTGGTCGTCACAATAGCTGGAGTATGGCCATTGTTCGTAGTCGCACCGGGCAGAATGGCTGAGTCGTCGCCATTGCTGGCAGGTACTGAAACGATACTCTGGATAACACTGCCCCTGATTGAGGCAATGGTCTTGGGGATGGCCTGGGTGACGGTCGCGTCGACGGCTTTCGTCACAGTGATATACACAGTAGCCGGGTGCTTGATAGTCACCGTCGTGAATAAGGTCTGAGCAGAAGAACCGACATCCGCGGCCTTGGCCGTCCCGCCCGACACCAACGGATTGTGAGCGCCGGTGGCATCGACGTCGTCTGTCACGGCCGGAAGGTTTGCTGCATCCCCGGTCTGGGTCGAGGCCTCGACTTGGCTGACTGTGACAAAGTCGGTGACCAGCGTCGTCAAGTAATGCGTTACCTGATCCCCAAGGGTGATCGTGTGGTCCTCGGTGACGGTAATTACCAGTGTATCATTGTCAATGGGAGCACCAACATGGACAGTCTTGGTCAGGACGTCTGTGCAGTACTCGGTGATGTAGTAAATTCCCTCGGCCGCCTTCACAGTTGATGTAATATCTTCAATGACCTATGCGTGGTATCATGTTAGAATGCTTTGACGAGCACATTAAGATCGATTGGAATGCCCGCTGGTATGGCTCAAAAAGCGGGAGTGAGAGTCGAAATTCGGATATTTGAACATACCGTAGATCTCGCAGCCGTCACATCATAGTAAACAACCTCTGCTTCCGGGGTGAACTTCAGCCTAGAGCACGCACTGGACAGCAAGCTCGCCGCATTGCTGACCACGGGTTGCTGTGTCGGATCCGCGTCGGCAAGACCCTCGTCACCACGCTTCTTTATCTCCTCCTGCTTGTTGTTCGTGGCCCCCACAGCAGGGATAGAGACTGTAGTGGCTGCAGCGGAAACAGGAGCTTTGGCTGGCTTCTCCTCCCTGTTCTTCGCAGCCGCAAGAGCACTCGCCAAGGCGGAGGTGACTGCGGTAGAGGCATCAGTGGCGGTTGCGATGATGGTGTCGCTGGCTGAGTTCGAAATGGTCACATGATACGAGCTGGCGACCGTGCCGGTCGTCGTCAAGTAATCCGTGAACTGGGTCGTCTCTGTGTCCGAGGCACCAACCTTCTGGGTTGAGTTTCCATGGCGGGTGTTCATCGCAGTTTTGATGAGCGAATTGGTCGAGAGCGTCATGACATTTGCAAAAGTGGTTGGTCCCCTATTGGCAGAGGAGTTTGTGTGAGATGGAGCCACCAGTTCATAGAACGTGGCCGTGACGAAACCAGCAGCATATTTGGTGATGGTCGCGACAATGGCGGATGCATCTGCAGCGGCTTGAGATTGCGCGTCGGTGGCGGTGTCGAAAACTGTACTCGTGATATGACCCGTAAGATATCGAATCACTGTCTGCTGTAACGCATTAGTGGCCTGGGCCGTATGAAGACGCGTTACTGTGAACGTCTGAACATCGGTGGTCACCACACCACGATCCGCATCCTGGCTAACGGTGTCCGTAATCTGCAGGGTATTAGTGATACACGCAGTAAAAGTTCGTGTCTCGAAACGCCTGGTGCCTGGAACGTTTCGTATGACCGTCTTCGTCTCCCCTGAAACCGTAAACGGCTGGGGCGTAACTGTCCTGATACTCTCGATGGTCGGCACGGGGACCTGGAGTAAGATGGCACAGAATCCCGCAGCACCAGAAAACTTCTGCAGCGAGTCGAATATGTCCTCTTGAGGGGGAGGGGAGGAACAATCAGGCGCTGCCAAAGCTGCACCAATGGCGGACGATAAGAGCCAAGCTGCTACCTTCATCGTGATCTGTTCGCCTTGGTGTTTGACTGCAGTTGCACGCACCTGCAGATACACCAACAGCGTACGGCAGCGAGAGGACGGGACTTTCTCTTTAAAGCCATCATCTCTAGTATCCTTTCGGTTCTCTTTGGACCCTTTCCTATTCTCCGGTACCTGTGCCTTTCTTCCACAGCGTGGCGATCCCAAGGAACCAGACAATCGCTACGTCGGAATGTGACGGGCATCGAACGAGGAAAGATATGCCAAACAATGAGTAAGTGGCTCAAAGTGGAAGTCAACAGCGGCGGCCAAGGGGCCTTACCGTGACTATCGAAGACAAAATGGCCGGCTAGCGCAGCCAGAAAAGCAACGACTACCGTTTTATCTCAACCGGCTCGATAATCTCGACTAATCTGGGCCATCTCGACCATCTCGGCCCATCTCGACTTGCGTTGTTAGGACCGGCCCTCGCCACCTCAAGCTCACCGGATGCAGTAAATCGAGTACCCACTTTGGTCCAGACAAAGAGACTAACAGCCTGCTAGGTCAAGTAGGTAGTCCAAACATGACGCCAATTGGCGGAGGATACCTAGCCAGGTCGGGTTCGCGGTGAACGACATTCACAGAGGCTTCTAATACCTAGAATCCAAACCATCGCTCGACCGCGGCGCCTATTCCTGGGTTCTTCAGTTGACAGTCCCGCTGTGTTTATGGCGCTCCGTGAATAAGAGCATTATACACAAATTGCCCCTAGCTTTTCGCTCCAACTCGTACAAAACCGACCGGAACGTTCAGGGCCTTCACAACCAGGCAGAGGGGGGGTGGATGAAGATGAAAGCAAGAAACAACTCGAAAAGAGGGGACAGAAGAGACAGACGCGCATGGCGAGGGTGTAGCAGCCCGCACAGACATGACGCCGGACGGAGAAAACAACGATTCCCCTTGGAAGATCTACCTACATTGTGTTATTGTCATTAGATTGTAACTTGTACGTATTAAGGAAAGAACCCGCTTTTGACATTCTTGGATTTGAGTCCATCTGAACGTTGCGTCGTTGGAGGTAGACCTAAGACACGTGAACAGCAACAAAGTTTATTTCCGCATTGACGCCGTGCCGAGGCCGAATGGACCCCGCAAACCTTGCGAGGGGTAAATTGAAAACCCGGATGAATGAATGATTGAATGGATTTATGATAGAAAAAAAATTGGCATCAGCTAACAGGAAACAGCGTCCATGTACATATGTAAGGTATCTGGTTGGATATTTTTTTAAAACATCTGCAGTGTGTTTCAGTAGGCGCATGAATGCAGCCATTGTTCTACCCGTGCTCCGAGAATAGCGTGCATGGTTCTTTTCTCATGCCGAAGGAAGAGCCACCAACGCCTTTCGTTCAGATGCTGCTTCTGAACATGGTGTGTCGCGCCGCCGCGTCGTCATCTATTCTCTCAAATCTAAAATAGGTCGAGTATATGCGGTCCCCTGTCTTGGGCGACGCCCAGGAGAAAACGCGCTCCTTGCTCACCAGCCGCCAACCCTCTGGGACGCCAAAGGCCTCCATTCTTGCTACGTGATCGAAGGAATAGAGCACATTGAGGCCCGCCTTGACAAGGTGTTCGTTGTACGCATCAGAGATCTCGTCCACGCTCAGAGTGATAGACTTGTTGGCGAGAACAAAGAGAAGAACGACGATGAAGGTAAACATTTCCGGTCCAACGAGATGCAAGACGGAAGAGCAAATCACATGATCAACGGTCTCGGTGAGGTTCATAAGGGTCGCCTGTATGGTGTTCAGATGAAGATAGGCGTACAGGCCGGTCTTGCGACAGACATCCAGCATGCCGGGGGAGATATCGCACCCTACCAGGCGGTAGATCCCTTTTTGAGGGGAGAAGGGGGCAGAGGAAGAAGAAGAAGAAGACGACGTGGAATCACATTGCTGGTACTTTTGGCACTCGGCTAGCGCTCGGCCGACAGCACCTGTTCCGCAGCCAAGGTCGAGAATCGTGCCGGAAAAGTCGTACGTGTCCACCAACTTGGCCAGCATTTGCTTCACCGTCATGTCTCCGGTGTTGACGAAATGGTCGTACTTTGGGGCCATGTCATCGTATTTAGATGCGACGCCCACATGCTTGCTGTCTTGCTCCGATTGGCGAAGCAAGTGATTCGCAATGTAGACGTTGATCAAGGCCCAGTGGCCACCCGGGAAGCCATGAATGACGGGGAAATCTTGGTCCGATCCTGTGGGAATGAACTGTGCCGGATGGGGGTTCACCTCGATGACGAAGACTTGTCCATCGGCCGTGACCCGAAGGTCGACATCGCAGCCCGTATTGTTCTCTTTGCAGCTGCTGACGCCAAATGCTTCTATGGCTGCCTGCTGGAGGCGCTCAAAGAGCGCAGCATCGTCTTTCTTCCGCAGGAGCTCTGGGTATGTGCCGTCGTCAAACTTGGCGGCAAAGGTAAGGAACTGTTCCTTTTGTGGCAATGCCTTCATTCGGTACACGTATGGCGCGAGAGCTACGCAGCTCTGGCCCAGCTGAACAACGGCACAGCCGTAATCCTTGCCTTCGATGTATTCCTGTACAACAATATCCTCGCTGTCTCGACCGGCGGCCTCAAGAGAACGTGCGTATCCAATAGGGTCCTCTATCCCCAACACAGCTGCACGCCTCAGGCGCGGCTCGTACAAGGCCTCATGCATTCGGCGAAGCGCAGAGTCTAGCTCCTCCTGATTGCGACATACCGATCTGTCATCAATCAGCTGGCTGGCAGACCCGAAACCGGGCTTGACAAACAAGGGGAACCGTTCAACGCCAGGAGCCTGTGGGGCTCCGCGAAGCCTGGCCGCGCTGTAGTATTCGTTTTTTGTCTGGGAAAGACACGAGCTGCGGACCCCGCAGGATGGTAGATTCAGAGACTCGAAATAGCGAGAGGCGTCTATCCCCGCCACCGCATCAACAGGCGTGCCCCAGAGGAAGTTGAAGAAGTAAAAATCGAAACCTTCGGCGACTGCGGCATTGATCTGCTCCTCTGCCTTGTATTTGTGAATCCACCGGTATTCGAATTCATGCTGTGAGGTAAACAGTCCTGGCTGAGACGTGATGGTGTCGAGCTCCTCCAAGACGGAGCCAGATCCTTCGTACGAGGATAGAAAGACGCAGATTCTCATTGCTTCTGTTTCGGTGAGGCACGTTGAAGGGACAGATCAGAAGTGGTTCGGGGATGATGAGGGTTCAAGGCGGGCAAAAAAAGTCGAAGCAAACGGGCTGGACCAAGGTGTCTTCTGATGCTTTGATGCTACCATGCCATCTTGACCGTCCTGACAGATGTCCTAGGTACATCCTCCACAGCCGTGGATCTGGGTAATTGCGACAGCTCATGCGCACGATGTCGGAAGGGCGGATCGCAGTCTGCAATACATAGCACGAAGTCATATTTCGTTGGGCATACGGCTTGTCGGCCCACCAGAGCAGTTAGAACTGCCGAGATCTGCGGACGCTTCGACGATCACCTCGTGCGAACGCCGTCCATTGTCCACAGTGAGGGATAAAAGCTCACGTGTACAGAGCATACCCTAGTAGGACTGCAATACCGAGCACTACCTTAGACGGGCTTTAGCTTGATTCTGTAACGCGAGATCCGCAGATTTATAGAGTACATAGCTTATGCATACCTTTGGCTATATTCCAAGGACGCGAGCATGCATTTGAGCTCCGAGTTTACATCCTTGTAAAATGCTCACAAGTTGAACCCTCAAGTTCTTTGCCTGTTTGTGATCGGCCCGAACCAGTCGGTGCTCGATTCCCCCGCGCGCACTATATACCTAGATAGACTTCTGCCAAGTATATATTTACAATTCAGGCAGCTATCCGCGGCTAAGCAAGAGTCTTGAAATACACGCAGTTTCGAGGTCTGGCTGCGGGTGTTTATGGGTGGTTTGCTGCCGAGGTAACTTCTCGGAAAGGGTAACTTTTCGAACCAGCCCGCATTGAAGTTCGTTGGAGGATGCATCCGGAGCTGCGTAGTTTCGACAATTACTGCACCTGAACGTATATGCATAAAATAGGTCCTGTCCGTCGTGAAAATGCTCGCAGACACGGGCGAAGAAGATTTAGTCAGCCACGGGAGTTGGGAGCCAGATACGACGATGAGTCTATCAGATTTCAGTTAGTGTTGCACAAAAGAATGGGCGCAGCCGTCTGGCCACTCTTTTGTGCTTTGTTTACCCCTATATACCCTGCGACACACCCCCTAGCTAACA
>SRPN01000354.1:0-24914 GCA_018360045.1 Claviceps capensis | reverse complement strand
GAGATCGCACAATCCGCAATAGCAGATGTCAAGACCACGGTTGCGGCAGACGGCATTTTGATGCATATCGGCCTCATTACGCTCGATGAAGGCGGAAAGGAGATGAAAATCCAAGGTCCGAGATGACGCTCGATGAAGACTGAGAGGAGGTGAAGATTCAAAGTCGCACGGCTGAACTCATCTTCCTATAACTCGTTAACAAACTAACAGCTCAATTCTCCCATCCAAACACTTACGTCTTCATATTCGATCTCCACGACGACCTCAATGCCGCCCTCACATACCTCAGTGAGTACCGTTTTCGAATTCTGCATCAAAGTGCGATCGCAGGTCATCTAAAAACTGACATATTCGGATAGATGGACTAGTTCGTCCGGAATATGTAGTTGTATAGGGGAGTGACGAGAGGATCGTCAACATGTGAATTTTGGGAACATCGTGAGGGAGGAGAAGAGGATGAAGAGGGGACGCGTTGCAAAATATTCGCGCGCAGTGTCAGTGTTTACACAAGTGGCTGGTGCGTTTCGCGCCACTGAACCGAGTTACCGTTTTGAAGACGTTTTGAAATGCGTTATTCCGTAATTGTGATTAATTGTTGACTTGACCGTGTCAAAATTTCGTCTCGAAGATGATTGGCCAGGGAGAGGGTCAGATGTTAGGGAAGGGTCAGGTAAGTGACAGGGGCTTGGGTCAGTTATTCTATACGCTCGACGCGCGGCGCGTCGCGTCGCAACCCAATCTCTTCCGTCACATCATAGCATTCGAATGCATGTAACTTCTCAATCGTCAGCATCGCGAGCTTGTTTCTGAAGCTTGCGAGCTTACTTTCATCGACTTTTTAAAGCTGGAAATGAGCTCGTCGTCAATTTCATTATCGCAGCCCCCGAGCGCTCAGCTTGGCGCATTACACAGCCCATCGCAGGATGCTGATTCCAACAGCTCTGTTAGTCCCCTGTCTCCCCAGGAGAACGCCGAGAGTAATCGAAATGACGTCTTGGACGCTGAAACTGAGCACGGACGCAAACCTCGTCGGCATCGACCGCGCGTACTAGAGTATATTCCACGTCGACGTAATCATGGTGAGCTCCGCGAGGTGGTCGAAGGCGAGGACTGCGACCTTACAGACCTATGGGCGCCTGATTTACGCGAACGCGATCATCTGCCACCGCCAGAACTGGTGTACGAGAGTTTCGACGAGGCCATCGCCGGCGTTACTGAATGGGCAAAAGAGCATGGGCTGGCTTACAGGAAGCAGAAATGGAGCCACAGCCGCCACTACAGGCTTCTGATGACCTGCCATCGCGCTGGGAAGCGCCGCGAGAGGGACAGCTCAAGCGTCTCGAAGCCACGGCTAGGTGCTTCGTCGCAGAAAACTGACTGTAAGATGAAGTTCTTTCTTGTGGCGGTTGACTATTCGCAGCTGGACGGCCAGTGGAGAGTCAAGTGGTGCAAAAACAAAGCCAGTATAACTCACAATCATCCTCCGGTGCGCGACGTGTATTCAATTGCATCATACAGACGGTCAACGCGCAGTGATGAGCTGAGATCGCACCTAATAGCCATTTGGCCGCTTGTGCGAGATGCGAATCAGGCGATGTTCTTGTTGAAAGAAAGCTTCCCACAGGCAGTTTTCACCCGCCAGGATGTCGTCAACGAGTTGCGACACTTGCAGCGGCCCCAGACGGGTATGCCGTCGGAAATTGAGAACCTATCTGCGGAGATGGAGGCAAAGGATTACTGGTACAGGTACATAAAGGTACGACTTGTTGCTGCACGAGCTCAAATCGCTTATTTCCGTGATTAGGTACAAGGTCGACTCAGAGAATCTTGTCACCCATCTCGCCTTTACCAGCCCACAATGCCTTGCGCTTTTTAAATCCTCTCCCGATGTGCTCATGGTCGACTGCACCTTCAAGACGAATAAGCGAAACATTCCGCTGCTCACTTTTGTTGGCTCGACCGGAAATCATCGTACAACTCATCTGGCCGTGGCGATGGTGAAGCAGAAGGATGAGGCGTCTTTTAACTGGATTTTAACGCAGCTCAAAGCTCTTTTTGAGTCCAACGATATTCAGATTAAAGTGTGGGTTACCGCCGACGATGATCCAGATATCATTAACGCGCTAGACGCCGTGTTTTCAACCCCTCGGATCATCATGAATACCTCGCAAATGGAAAAAGACTTAAAGAATTA
Source organism: Claviceps capensis (assembly GCA_018360045.1). Classification (NCBI taxonomy): domain Eukaryota; kingdom Fungi; phylum Ascomycota; class Sordariomycetes; order Hypocreales; family Clavicipitaceae; genus Claviceps; species Claviceps capensis. The sequence continues at coordinate 22,720 of SRPN01000354.1, read as the reverse complement.
TCTGCAAACGCAGCTGTCAACACAGTTCGGCCGTTGTCGTGACGGCAGGAGATTGATAGAGAACGCAAACACAACTGAGTTCATGAACCTCTACACAGCTCTAATGAAGTCTCCCACCGTCGCCCATTACGAGACTTATCTGGCAGCTTGTGAGCGCATGTCGTCCGAGGCGACGGCGTACTTGAAGCGATGCTGGCTTAACAACCACAAGGAAAAGCTGGTGAGCTGCTGGGTTGACGCCCAGCCACACTTTGGGATAAAAGCTCCTACCAAAGTTGAGGGCGTTTATACCCTGTTCAAAAACTGGCTGGCTGGCGGTGAAGAAGACCTTCTATCGCTCTTCCGCCATCTCCATCCCTTGCACAAAGAGTATCTCAAACACGTTCAGATGTCGGATGGCATGGACAACAGCAAGGTGCGCAACGATTGCCAGCATCCCATCTTTCAAGGTGTCAGCTATCGAATAACTCGCTACGCGCTGGGCGAAACAGCGAAACTACTAAAGTACGCTCGTGCTGAGCTTGAAAAGCAGCGCCTCGATGAAAACTACCCTTTTACTCCCTGCAAAGGCCGCTACATGCGCTCTCGAGGTATGCCTTGTTGGCACCGACTCGCCGAGCTTTGGCGCACCTCTGGCGTCCTTCAGGCCAGCGATTTCCATGAACATTGGTGGATTAAATGCGGTCAAGCTCCCCAAGCTGAGCGGCCCAATATAGCACTGGAACCACAAGCCATGGAGATTTCGCAGCGACAACAGCGCTCTCCTCCGCGCAGCGATGATCGCGATCCCGACTTATCGGAGCGCCTTGGCAGCAACAGTAGAGTCGAAACCACAACGCCGCAACCAACACCGCACTCACTCAAGACAGTGCCGCAAGATCGACTATTCGTGTTTCAAGCCACGCTGCCAGCCGTTGCGACGCCTACAACAGCAACTTCAGCGCTATCGCAGCCAAGTTCAGCGCAGAACCAACAGCCTCCACGCGCCTCACAGATACCTCTACCTGCTTCCACGTTGCAGCAATTGCCAGAATACATGCTGCAGCAACAGCAGCAGCAGCAGCAGCAGTTCGCCAATGGGTAAGTATCTTACCTCCTCCTCCTCCTCCTCGAGCTCGGGCAAGTGTCGAGGGACAGAACTGGTCTGCTTCTTTACAAGATCTCACCGCTGACTATCGCAATAGCCAGCCTCCACAGCGCCAATTGCAAGCTTTTCCGCCGCCCAAATCCCTCCAGCAGGTGCCGTTGCCGAGTCTGCAAAGCCGTCATCAACTCCAGCCTCCTCCGTCGAGCAGTCACGGACAAGTTGCAGCGCTTCGGTGGGTAGTAACAACGCCGAATTATGTGCAACCGCAGCAACGACCACAGCGCTTCAGGCCGCCAGGCCCAACTCATAGTAATCACTAGCTTCAATGTCAGGCGCCAAGCACGCCTGCTGAAGCCGATCGATAGTACGAGGTGTCACGTGTGCTGTACCAGTGCGACAAGATGGCTGGTCCAGTATGATGATGTATGATAATAGCACTTAGCGTTGAGATTAAAAGATGCGCCCAAAAATGACCTTTTTCTATGTGTAGCCAAAAAGAACCCCAATGGGCCAATGCAGCTGTTTCCGCGCTTCCACAAAAACGAGGAGTTTTGCATGACTCGTTTTGTATCTATCTAATTGGGACATCTCGTCCACACTTGAGTTTAGAGCACAACCCATTCAAGCAGGCCGGGCTCAGCACCGGGCGATGATACAGTACCTGTGTGACTCTGGAGTCTGCCTTCTTTTGTCGTTCATCCATGGCGCAACGGGATTGGGCAACTCACCCAGATGACGGAGCTTTGGTCACACCACCCAACTTTATGAAGTTACACGCTCCATTGCACGTACAGAGAGAGTATGTACAGAGTTAGATAGAAGGCTCGACTGGTATCAGCGCTGGCTGCATTTTATATTAGGTAGGCAAGGCAGGTGAGCTTACACACATCACGACAAGGATTGCATTGCATCATGGGAAGTTTCACCCCATCATGAGCTCCAACAATTCGGGCTTTAGCACCATTGCGGCCTTTGCTCTCCCGCGCGCCAATGTGAACCTTCGCTGTCAGCTGAGACCTCCTCTGAACGCAATGCGGACCGGAAACGCGAAGTCGTCGTTGCGGCGTGCGAATACTGCCGAAAGCGCAAGGCCAAAGGTACATATGTCATGTCGTCCACCGGATTACTCGTCAAACGAATCTCCTCTTATCCTCTTCTATCCTTCTCCTCTTCTATCGGACCACCAACTCCTTGCTCCAGGCTAGGCTGTGCGCATTGAATAACCAATCTAGTACGATGCTCGGCGGCCGACCTGCTCGTCTTGTATAGCTCGTGGATTACCTTGTACATATGCGACTAATCCGTCTGAAAGGCAAGGCTCGGCGCTCAAACAAAGGCACGAATATCTGGAAAATGACTTTCACAGACTTCAGAAATGGCATGATGCCTTGCAGCAAGTCGTCCAGGCCCTCCAGTCTCGGGAAGTCAGAGACGCACTCGCCATCTTCCAGTGGATACGACAGCATGAGGACGCCGAGACAATCATGGAGCATCTTCACGCAAATGATGTTCTTCTCGGGAGTCGGGCTGTGGGCAGGATCTCATTTGAGGCCGACCAGCGGCTTATACTCGGCGCCTCGACCATATATGCCATAGCCGCTGCTGGGTCCTGACGACACAATATATTCACGCTTGGGCACCAAACAAATACAAGTCGTGTCGAGCAATTGCTTAAATCGAGAGGTCGGATTTTCGGCATCGTTTCGCTTTCTCCCTTGTATGAGCAGTGCACTTCAGTGTTCACTCTGCGAGATTACATCCATCTGTCAAGATGCTGGACTCCCGGCTCGACTTAACCATTCCTTCTCGTTGGACTCGTGTTTCTGCCGATGATGACATGCTTAGAGATCTGCTAGGGCGGTCAAGTCTATCACAGTTTTTATATCCATGAGGTAATCCTTCTAGTGCCTATGACGTCCTATCCATGCCGGTACGTTACTACGTCATAGGACAAGGCTATTTCCCTAAAGATGATGACCATTTCTTGCAAGCATCTTGTCTGAGTGGAATCGCGAGACATGTCAGACCATTTATTTCGCGGCGATAACAGAAGAGGCCCTGAGTGGTTCATATGTCCAATGACAGACTGACAGACAGTCCATTTGTCCAAAGTTGCAATCCAGCACAGTGCCGCTAATGACTTTCTTTTTCCAGAAACTAGAAGTGCTCGCGGTCGCGCGAATCGCGATGAGTCACGACTCGCCACTTGCTTGCTTCCATTGCTGGCTGACCAGCTGTGCAGGAGAGATTTCTGAATAGCCTACCTAGAATGGCTGTTACGAGCGCGCGCGGAATTCGCGACAGCAAGAGTTCTGTAGGTGACTTTGCAGTGCTTCTTTTTGTTTCAAGATTGGATGTTCCCCTTTCTTCATCTTGTTTGCCCTTCTTACTATCTGCATTTGAGCAAGAGAAGTTGGAAACCGGACCTTGAAGTGGACTAAATATACCCAGCCACACAGTCTATAAACCATCCCCAACAGGGACTTTCATCAAGCACACGGAGTACGCCGGTTGACTATGTAGATTCTTCAAAAGTCGTTTTCGTGAGGATCATCCTTGGTTGACGTTACTCATGCACGCCGCCATTACTTGGTTCATGCGCATTCTTGTTCGTAACTTCATGTTCCCATGAAACACGAACTCCTTCTATGCCACGTTGGGGAGGAAAAATCTCTTTCTGCAGGATTTCTCACAGGCACTCGGCTGCCCCCACCTCTTTTTCTCGGGTTTCTCTAAAAAGTCGTTTCTATTTTCTTTTCACAGGCCGGGCGAACTCGGAACAAAGAAGACGTGGGCCCGGAGCCAACGGACCACACTTTGGTTGTGACTTGTGAGTGTGACCAGGTTCTCGAGGATGATGGATCAAGTACACACAACCCATTGGTTGTTGCTTTAGCAGTCGGCCACTGGTCAGGATATACAGATACTTGGCCAACATAGGAATCCTTTTGTTCCCTGACATGTGCAAATCGGCCATGGCTCACTGAGAAAGGCGAGAATGACCACTCGTAGGCATGCTGTTCTGTTCTTTTCTCTTTCATAATCCCATGATTTCATTTCCTTTCTCTCACTTGCACCACAACCCGTCACACGTTTTCTCTTTGCTGTCCGTCGAGGCTAGATAAGAATCTTTGCTGTTGCTGCATCAAAGTTGGGATGGCATCCCAACTCTACTCAAAGAAGCCACCACCTAGCAATGTACGCGGCTTCGTAGGCTGTAGCAGAACGGCACAAATTCGTTGCGACATGCATCCGCAGTCAGTAGCTTGTACCCTTTGCCAGTGTCGAACGGCTGAGATGACCTTCGAGAAACGCACGTGTAGTGTACATGACCAACCGCCTCACACAGACGAGAGGTATCACATTCAGGATTTGAGCTAGAGCAACCCCATGTCCATGACCGATCTTAATGCTCAACTTCTCAAGGAATCAGTAACTGCACCGAACAAGGCCAAACTTTGCAGCCCAACGGAAATGAAAGCTCGTGCAAGACAACACGTCCGCTTTTCCCCAAACGCGGGTGTCCATTTTCCCCACGAGGGTTGTCTGAGGTAGCCCTCGATACTGTAGTCTGTAGTCATTCTGACCCCATGATCCTTGAGATTAGCAAGGGTTGCTGCTGCGCCACTGGGCATGAGCATTGAAGTTTGAACACTTTGCGATTCTGGCCAGAGAGGGGGTTCAAGATGAATGATGGTCTTGCCTAGATAAAAAATCTGCCCAATCTGATGCCAGACGGGGAATCATGTTCAAACTTCAAAGACAAGAGGGCGAGCAGGATAGACTTGGAATCTTGGATTCACTTCACTTCACCACTTTTGAATAAGGTGAAGTGCGAATATAGCTTCGTATCTGAAAGTTGGTCAGATTATCATACATAGTACATGATGCATCATGTATGTTTTTATCAGGCGTGCATCGCACTGAACCACACACAAAGGGGACCCTTGACCCCCGCTCCAAAAAAACAAAAAAAAACGTGGCAGGGCGCTAGGACGTACGGATGGATTCGCATCTTATACAATCGCCCATTGGACAATCTTGCACGGATCTCTTGTGTGAAGCCTCCGAGACTGAGCTCACGCTGCTGTTGGACAATGGGGGCTGACATGATGCGCCGTCGATCGACGTACTTCTCCCTGAATTAGGCGAATTGATTGGAAGGATACTCAAGGAACTTCATTGATGCCTTCTTCGGTTTTCGGGTTCCATCGCCGCGACGCCGCCCTGTTTGTTCTTTGTTTCAATGTATATATGCATAAAGCACATGCCGTCGGACATTGTTTGAGACCACTAACTGCGAGAAGAGGTAGCCTTGCCTTTGAGAAGAGGTGAGGGGGAGAAGAGGGGGTCAAGGCAGCGCATGCTCTTTGCTGTATTACAAATACTCTGAGACACGGGAGGCCATGGACCCTCTAACGCAGCAGAGACAGCACCTTCAAAGTTCAATATTCTCAGTCAACTCCACCAAAGACCGTCGCCACTTGCCGTTTGCCGTTTGCCGTTTGCCGTTTGCCGTTTGCCATGTGATGTGGTAAGTAGAGCTGCAGCGATTCATTCGACGTCGGACGACACATGTGCTCTGGTAGTGGATCGAAACAATTTCATTTACTGTGCCTCTACTGATGTGGAGTCCAGTTTCAGAGGACTCGAGCATTGACAAGCAGATGATATAAGAGTCTTCATACATCTCTGCTACCGTACTGAAAATGGCTCCGCATATAGACCCTGGAGAGGCTAAAGGGCCCGACTGTCATCTGAACACCCGTTCTGCTGGTGCGGAAAGAATGTTCATCCAATCCATTCTTTCTTGCAGTGAAAATAGCGAGATCCGTTCTGTTTGTGACGGAAGCCAGCTTAGCCGTCACGTACCCTTGCCGGATTCATGCGACTCCGTTTCCGCTTCCAAGCCAACAAACACGAGTGCAAGTGTAGAGCATCGCCACCTTGACTCGGCACTCAGACCAAGTCATTCTGCAACTTTTCCACTCCCTGGCGCCAAAAAAACAGCAACAGACCGAAAACAAGTCGCCAAACCGACTTGTTCATCACATCAGGGAAACGAGGTGGTGAGCGAGGATCTGGACAGTTCCGAGGCAGAGGACGAGATTGAAAAGGGCGTTTCTCCTGGCGCGCTTGAAATAGCGGAGACCTCGTTATCGTCAGTTCTTGCAGCGCTTAACGAGAATTGCGATGAGTTTTTCACAAGCCAATTGCACGCATATCACCTACCCCATGTTAGAGCGCGATACATACACCAGCAACGAGCCGCTGCAGTGCGGTATCCTGTCTCACTGCCGTTGAAGTGGCTAAGGCTTCCTCGGATGGATCAAGGGGAATGAAGGAACACTTTATAGTTGAACGTGCAATCTGTACAGTCCTGTGAATATAATTGCACAGTGCCTCGTGTTGTATGGCATGCCGACTATAGTCTACCGTTGCGTTCGTTTCCTTGAAAAGTGAGAAATTGGACTGGAAGAGGAAGCATGGCTTTGCTGACGCGTCGTAGATCCAGGTGTCTCAGTCGTTCATAGGAGACTATCGATCAAATGACGATCAAATGACAAAACTTATTGAGACAATAACCGTTCAGTGATTGCGCGTGCGCCAGCGGCTGACAGCTGCTGTCTCTTGCCAAGGTTTTCAATAGGTATACCGTATGACCCATTATAAGTCGTGACGCTCAAAGGCTCAGCTTCATACTTCAGGTAACAAGCGTGATTCGTGCAGCTTGAAAGTCTGTGCATAGAAATTATTAGATACGTTCAGGATAGTTCAAGACTACGACGTCAAGGTTGCATGATCGCAATCGAAATTTTGCCCATCGTCAGACAGAGAATGAATAATTCAAAATGGTAAAGTACCTGGTGACAGTCCGGTCCCTTTCCCTGATGTGAGCCATGTGACTGCGGTGAAGCTTCGCCCAGAGAAACTAGAGTTCGCCGTTTGGCACGAGAGCCGGAACACTTGACAGTGAAGAAGAGCGGTACTCTAGTCTCTTCTTGTCTGTCTACCCAGTCGAAATATCGCATCTCTACGGCGCTACTGCGACTGCTCGAAATCGCGGCCGAGGTTGGAAGTCGTATTCGCAATACCTGTTTCGTGCGGGCTTGTTGAACCTTGATCCGAACTGTCCCGCTCGTGGATAGTGTCACAGTGCTGAGCAGCTAAAATGGGGAGAAGCAAGACGTCATGAACACGTCTTCCTTCGTCCAGATTGGCTGAGAAAATAACACCTAGGTACGTAATAAGGTACCTCCCGAGTGGAGCGACCGGCAAAAAGAGGGTCGGGGACAAAAACTGTCGTTCGTGCGTAATCTGGGAATCGAACCCAGGGCTCCCCGACGTTGCTCGAATGGCAACGGAGAATTTTACCACTAAACCAATTACGCTTATTGATGGATGAAGCGGCAGTATCACTGAATATATTTGTACAACGCTGTAGATTCGTGTTGTCTTTCAAGTATCTACCTACCCATGATGAGGTACTTCCTTTATCTTCCCTTTTACTGCTCTTCTTCCTCCTCTTGACTGAATTAAATAAATAAAAAACCCCCCAAACCCTCAAGAAATGCGTGCAAGAATAGTCACTCCCTCTGCAATATGAAACACCCGTCCTTTTTACTCATTCATCCGACGTCTATTCTTCAGTAAACCCACCCGAAACTGTATTCCTGGTCCCGGGTAACGCACATAGTAAACAGACATCATGACATGGCGGGTTGGTGACGGAAATGGCTCGCTCGCTGGTGTTATAGGTACCGTACTGCAATCTCAGCGATATGATCTGGTGAAGACCTCAATCTAGGAAGAAGGTTTTGCCGCAGGGTGCACGGGGGGTGGAATAGTCCGAAAACTGTAATACATCATGTGGTCCTCCGCGGGATATCACGTTGGACCGTCAACCTGTGCGAGCTCGATTTGTCATCAATGCGTGGGAGATTTCATTTTGCTAAAAGTTCTGCATCAACATGTGGAAGATTGATTTCTCTAAGAGTACAATTACGTCTTCTAAGTTCTCTCCCCACCACTCAGTCACTCTACCTTCTGAGCCTTGGCTGTCCCATTCACCTCTGGCTTCGGATCCCAAACCGCTTCCACCACACTCATCCTGCACCCTGGACTTCTTGACACTCCCTATGACCAGAGTTAGCTATCCATTCTCAAGCACTTCTAGTTCTTGCGGTCGGCTGTGCTGGGCGTACCTTGAACACGAAGCCCTCGTGAGCTGCCCTGAATAGTTCCTTGAATTGCTCCTCGTCGCGCTCTTGTGCGTTGAGCAGGATCAGCATGATCAGGTCCATGCCCCTGATGACCTTCTCGTCCCATGGCTCTTCTGATCCGGGCTCGCGCAGGCAGTGGTCGTTTATGATGATGCGTGCTCCGGGTTTCAGTGCGGGAATGAGGTTCTTGATGATATTGACGGCATAGGGCGTGGAGTAGTTGTGGATGATCCATCGGAAGTAGTACACTTGGGGTTATAGTTAGCATTTCCTTCACCTACGACCTTTTTCTTCTCGTCTTCATTGCTTTTCTTCCCGTTCCCTCATTCTTCACTTTTCCTCTTTCATTCTTGCCGTCTTCTTGTGCGCAGATAACATACCATCTGCCCCCTTGACGGGCTGCTCATGAAAAAAGTCATGCGCTTGCAGTTGTACCCGCTGCGCAATGGACGCATCATCGCTAATCGGTTTCGGCGCACTTTCCACCGTCTTGGGTAGATCCTGCACGACGAACGTCATATTTTTCCACTTCTTGGCTAGATCAACAGATACGAAGCCATGGCTTCCCCCAATGTCGACAAGTGTCCCTCCTGCGCTATCCACGTCGGACAGGTCATAGTTGTCGACAAAGTGGCTGACCTCGTAGCCTTCGCCGCCGGTCAGACTGGCCATGGCTCCGGCCATTCGCTTTGCTCGGACCGGATCCTTTCCGAAGGTCACGAACATGGGTTCTTCGTTGACGGTATTGAAAGCAAAGTTGAAGCCGGTCGTCGTGAGGGAGGTGGCTTCGGGATAGCTCTTGAGAGACTTGAGCACATTTGCGCCCGCGGGGAAGACATCTTCGGATATAAAGCCAGCCCAGTCCTGTAGGGTTTTGTCCTCGGCTAGTAAGCGGGACGCGGCAGTGTGAGCAATGAGTCCTGGCTTTGGTTCACAAAAGATGTCAATGGTCATTGCATGGCGCAAAACTTGTGCAAGGCTCGTCGCACTTAGAGCCGATTTGGTTTGCAGTTCTGAAAGAGGAATGGGGTGTTCGATGGGTACCATCTCAGCTGAGAGTTCGTTAGCACATGATAGTCGTGATCATATTGCAAGCTCTTTGAAGTGTAGGGCATCATCGAAGAATGCGATATAATTCTGGTAAGGACAGCACAAACGTGTAGTAGGGAAGAGAAACGTACCGATGCCAAAGCTGTTGATGATCTGAATACTGAGCGTGTCCAAGTACTACACAGAAAGTTATTCACATGTTCAGACTTGTCATCTCATCCATTTCGATACTACACATGGCTCGGCATACATTCCAGACCCCCCATCGTACGGTCTCCCGCGGTCCTCTGGCCAAGCGACCTAGTTCAAGAGCGTCATGAACAATCTGCTGGCGACTCTGCTGCACATCCGCCGGCAGGCTGGGGAAGTCACCCGGCGCATCGATCTCAAACCCCGGCTGCGGAAGATTGTTCTCTCTCAGATATGCGTCCACTTTATCTGCGTCTGCAGAAATCCTCCTCGCCAGCGCTACGAGACGCGAAACGTCGCCGTCACCGTTGAGCTTTGAATTTGAGGTCAGCATCAGGTGTTGACATGGGTGACGAGGGCGTGGTTCGTCCCGCTGCATTCGAACATGATCGGCGTCTGGACCTTGGATGGCCCCGGGCGACGTCGTACATACCCCTGAGGAAATCTGGAACTTTCCCATTGCTATTGACACCTACAACAAGATAGACAGGAGTTGATGACCTCAGCTCGCGCAGCAGAACAGCCTAACTCGGGGGATATAAAGCGATTAGCGACAAGATATAAGAAGAATCTCTCCGAGCATGAGAGCAAACGGCAATGCGGGCATGCCCGAGCATGCCCGAGCATGCCCATTCGTATCAACCGATCGTCCCAGGTTGACCCCCGCCAGCAACAGTGAACACGACAGCTAGCCACTGGCACACCCATTCCCTTGTGAGAGGCCCAAGTCGCACTGGTTGGGCCTGACCGAAAAGAAAAAAAAAGCCGTTGCGGCTGACCCAAGCTGTCGGGTCGGAGGACGTAGGACCACTGCAACCCCCCTGTGCTTATGATCGGAATGATGGAGGGGTGGGAGGGATAGATGTGATGTGAGTCGTGACCCAACCAGCCGGATCCCCCACGTGGGACCGCGTTTGCACTCTAGATAAGATAAGACAAGGCAAGACAAGACAAGAGACGAGAAAAGAGACAAGACAAGAGACAAGGAGGACTCAGGAGAGAGCCGAATTGGTGAAGATGTGAAGAGGGACGATTCATTCATTGAGGAAGTGTGAGGCATATTTCCAATCGAGTAGCGAGTGCCCAAATCAAAGCCTCTGGAGTGAAATTATGCAGCTCGCAAAGGTGCGCACTTACGGGTGAAGTCTCGGTTCTCGGACAGTGGAAGTGGTGTGCCAACGCCGGACTTGGTATCTTTGTGTTTTCGAAATTCTTCTTTTCCGCTCAAATAGGACCAGCCGAGCGCGATTCGCCTGATGAGGTCAAAGATAGTTCGTTTGAAGGTCGCCGTCGCTGGCCTCCGACTCGTCATATACGTAGTTGAAGCAGCGAGGGATTGAAAGAGACTGTACACAACGGTTTCTCCTTCACAGGACAGCGGACGGTGGCAGGTTTTTGGCGAACAACTGGCAAGCAGTTCAGCAAGCGGCGAGTTATCACTGCATATAGAAACCACGCACGTGAATACACCACGACCGTCGACGTCGGAAGGACTGAAGGACCCCCACAAACGCGTCCCCCCCCGCCGCCTTCGCCCCAGAATAAAGGCTCGCAAAGAGGATTGTGCTCGTAATAAGCGTCATCTTACACCGGACCCATAGCCTATATAGGAAGCGAGGGGTGGTGGAATCATGAATGTGTAGAAGCACGCTTCTCTTGGGGCGGTGTTTTTTTCACACCAAAGCGCCACTATCCACATAAGTAAGCTTCTAAGTTCTGACAGGTGGAAAGACATGACAATCGAGAATGAAGTTTTATCCAGATAATAGCCCGACATGCTCATGCTTGTAAGTTGTTCTGCTTGAGGGCACCTTTTCAATGCTCTGCCAGATGTAGAGCTTGGCGTTTCGCGACGCGCGGACTGAATTCCACTAGCTCGGGACTCATTACCTAATTTCGTACTTCGTGGCTGGTTGGGTTGAGCGAGCATTGGATGTGGGGGCGGGAGGGCGTTTGTCTGCCCGGAGTTGGCGACGTACTATGTACCGCTGCCAAGGGCTATCTGGCGTGATTTCGTGGGGTGCGTTGCCAGATCTTGATTCAGTCATGGCGATCCAAAACTCTGTGTTGGTACTCTATCTCGTTAGGTATGTATGTACGTATCGCATGTGTGCATACATATGTACGGAGTATGTACCGGGGCCACTCTTTCTTTTCTCCGGCCTCAGGTGGCCGACCCGCTACGTAGCTGGTTCGCCGGATAAAAAGAGAGGCTCAGAGGGGGTGGAGCCTGGACAAGGGGTAGGAGGTAGGTACCAGGTACGTATGTACTGTAAGCAACTGGGTGCCTGCTACAGATCCGTCCGCTCGGGAAATGCTGTTTGCATCGGAATGCGCCGAGAATTTATGTGTACACTACTCCTCATACATAAACCCAAATGCACACAATGTGCGATTTGTCCGTGGCCGCACACCAATACAATCCAGATGCCAGCAGGCCAGAATCTCCAAACACAAGCCTCCCTACGTCACGCGGCTCACATATCATAAAAACGCCTCCAAGGCTCGCCGGTTCGTCTCCCGAGTGGGTGGCGTAGCAAACTCTACCTGCCGTAGGTAGTTTTTCTCTAAAAAAAGCCCTGCCGTAAACCCGATGTTTGGTGAAATGGTGGTCTTCTGTCGAGGTCGAATCTTCCACGCTCCTTCCTGTTCCTGTTGTCCGGAAGGGTGGACGGGGTTCGTTACTCGTAATGACGTACCTACCGCAGCACAGGGCATCCCCGCTTCTCGACGGAACGAAATGGGGAGCCGGAACAAAACAATACCTATGCGAACGTGTTTCGTGCAATTTTTCAAAGTGGAAGAAGCTGCAGATTTCTGCAATCCCTTGCCGTTCACACCAATCACGCTTCATTCCCTCGGCCTAGGTACCCCGCGCCAACCCGCCAACCCGCCAACCCGCCAACCCCCATATAATCACCCATTCGCTGGATTTGGTTCACGATCGGCCCCACATGATTGGAGCTGGTGGTGGTTTAACGGTTGGCAAATCCAAAAGACAAAAGAACGTCACACGTTCATCAAGATGGAGTAATGTTCCGTGGTCCGTCGAGAATTAATGCTTATTTCTCGCTTAATATAAGGGGGGATCCTGCGGAATGACGTCTAGTTGTGACTACGTTACCAGGCAATAAGCTTAGCCCCCTCGGACAACTCTATATAAAGTAAGACACCAACACGAAATGTGCGCCTCCGCTACGCGCCGCCGCACGATTTTGTTCAGTCCCTAAACGTGTGTACATATCAGGTATGCGTTTGCTCCGATGTATGTACGTACATTCGAAGTACATATATCAGATCCGCGCCTCTATACTCTCTATACAAAAAATACATATGTATAGAGCCACGTACATAAATTACGTACACAGCTCCGGTGCCGTCCAGCCGGGTCTTGCATCTACGAAGACCCAAGCTCCATCGTTTCTTCTCGGAGTCTCGGACTTGCCTTGTCCGATGTCGCGCCCGCCGGCCCGAAGCACGTGAACTAAGCTCCGTTGCAACCTTTTGTTTGACGCAAGGTCTCACATGCTGGATGGGTCGATGAGACATGGTCACATGGAATAGAATGAGCCAGAGATGATCTTGAAAAAAAGTGCCACCCTTGATTGCTGTTTCACTAAGTGTATCCAAAGTCCTATTATTATACCCTCGCCGGTTTCTGCGTTCTAAGTCGTATGCCCTATCTGAGGCTATACCTAGGTAGGTATAATACGTCAGAGCACTATCGTTTGCATCTTCATAGCACCGATTGATCTAGATTTGTGCGCGCTATGCTTGATCTAGATGGCGGGCCCCAAGCAAGCACATGGAGTACCTACCTCCTTGAGTACCTCTCCCGTCGCAAACTCCTGTGTGGATGCTTGCACTTGATGTGCAATTCTCAAGCACTGATGGATGGTGCACTGCACCTGTACATATATTCCCCACTAATCCTATCAGCTTAGTGTCATGACTTTTTGGTCGGGTCGGGAGGGAATGGATATCCGATCCTCACAGATGGTAAGACATGATTTATTGATGAGATAAGGATGTCGAAAAGACAACCAAACGCATAGGTAGGCCCTTCTTCATGTATTGTTCTGGTTCCCTCCATAGTCTATAGATAGTACAACCCTCGCGAGTACATCAAACTAATAGTACCCCCCTGCCGGCTTCTGCGCATAAGTCACATGCAACGGCATATACATCAACGCATTATTATCATGATACGCCTGCCGCACCTCCATCAGCAACATCTCCACCTGCTCGCGATGCCACCTGAGACCACGCGTCAGCGGCCCCATCGCAATCGCCTGCAACCCATCCAGCAAAATCGTCCGCCAGTACAAGCCCACCGTCTTGAGCAACTTATTCTTCGGCCACGTCCCAATCGGCACGTGGAAGACGCGTTCCGTGACATTCGTAAAGCCCGCTTGCTGCATCTTTCCCGCTAGGATCCCCCCCGACGAGATGTCGAGGTCCACGCCTAGAGCTGCTAGGCCCTCCGTGATAAGCGTCCAGAACCGGGCGACGGGGTGGTCTACCGGGATGAGGCCCTCCATCGTGGCGCTGCGGGGTCGGTGGTGGATTTCTTGCATCTCCATCCAGCCGCCGCTTTTGAGATGTCTATCAGGTTTTTGTTGTTAGTCTTAGATAAGATAGACAAAACAGACTAGCTAAACATGCATCCGGTTCGGGGTACTCACTCAAAAGCTCTACCATAGAGTCGATCCCAGCCCTTGATCGCCATGACCGTGTGGCGAGAGTGAATATAGTCAAAGTGATTTCGCGGAAATAGCCATGGCGACTCTGCGTCGTCGACCATGAATCGCACATTGGGCGGTAACCAATCTGGTTGGATCGGAGACAAATCAATGCCCAAAATGTTGGCGCTGGGAAATAAATCACCCACTTGGTAGAGACGTATAAAGTCAACACAACGCTCTATACGGGAAAGAAGAGAAGGTGAAAAAAAAAATCTCGACAGACGTACTTTCAATAGCCCATATCCCCGTCCCCGTCCCAATGTCTAGTATCTCCTGAGGATGATTGCCAATAGGCGCGAAATGCAGGTTTTGACTGCACAGCAGCTTTACCATGGCATGTTTCATGTCCTCTCTTTCTTGCTCCTCCTCCTCGTTTGGGAAATTATAGCGCCCCTCGCGGAATCGATGGTACCGTCGCCCATTTTCAAACATATAGTCCCGCACCGAGGACGCTGCGGACGTACTGGCTGAGCTGAACCCATCGCTGTCGTATCCTCCGTCAGATTCGATGGCGAAGCCCTGGTCGTTGTCTGCAACGATGAAGTCCTCGGCTTGTGTGATGGCCTCCTGGGCGAGTTCCTCCTGCTCGGGCGTCGATAGATGGGGGAACATGGATACTCCGTTTGGATGCGTAAACGGCGACGAGAGGCTCGACTGCCGTCTGGCATCCTGTTGAGGAAGACCTTGGCCGCGGTCTACGGGAACGAAACCAAATTCGCTCGTTTCGTCGTTTATTCCTTCGTCGTCGTCGTCGTCGTCGTCGTCGTCCTGCCCATCTCTGTTTGCATTGGGCACGGAGGGTTGGACTGCCGCTGCCCCAGGATCAGGAGGATCAGAGCTCCCTTCCACCAGGTCCAGCTGAGTAGGGAGGGTCGGATTTAAGGGAGGAGGTCGAATTTGGCCATGATTTGGGATGACAGGTGTGTTATTCGAGGCGTACAGGGATGGATGATCTGCTGGTCGCGGCATGTACGACGCGCCATGGGATTCTTGTCCAGTCGCATCATCGCGAGTCCTGGCGGACGGGGTCTCCCTGGGCAAACTGGCTCCTTGGCCAAGAGCTGGCAGATTGCATTCTCTCATCCGGTCAATCTGTGCTACCCGAGTATCTTCGGGCTGTCCTGTTGTGCGCGTGTCGTGCCGCAGCTGGGAACTATTGTAAGCTAATTGTCTGCTGACGTTCCCATCTAGTAATGCAGGTATGCCGAGTATTGAGCGAGTGCGTGCGACATCGTGGCCCTGTGCGGAGGAAGTGTCTTCTGGAGAAACGCCTTTCTCGGTGTCCGGAGGCTGATGTTCCATTGTCGGCCGGTTGTACGAGCAGGGGCTCCAGGAAGATAGGGGGAAAAGGGGTCAAATACAGAAAATGAGACCGAATCTTAAATCGAAACAAATACAAATGGCCTCATTTGCAGGTTGATCATACAGGCGGCGACTATCTGTCTTTTGACTAGACAGTTTTATGTGCGTTGCTAGAAAAGCGATCGAAGGTCCAAGACGTCTATGTCGTACCTGACAAATAGCGCAAGATGTGTCAAAGCTCGCTCAAGTTTGCCGTAAATGCCTGAACGCGATACAAACAGCGCATCTATGCCCAACGGGCTATGAATCGAGGCTGCTCCCTTGCCGTTTCAAGGCAGATGCCTCGTCGACTGCGGCTTGGCAGGTAGATCGTAAACGGGCAAGGGGCACCATGTGCCGAGCCACCAGGGCGCAAGAGGATGGTGTCTTGGTGTAGAAATGACGCAGTTAGAAGTCTCCGGTTGGCTCCAACACTCGAAAGGCCGAGAAACGAAACTTGGGACGGAAATCGGAGCGGAAGTTAGATCCTGGGCGAGGTTGGTCTCGCAAGGCGGATGGCGGCAGGCCTTGTGGTATGCCCGAGTTGGCGAGGCAGGACGGAAGCGCGGATAGACAGCAGGCGACGCAACGCGAGAGACCAAGTCGAAGAACAGGCTCCAGGGACGTAGAGATGAAGAAGTAGGGAGGGGGAGACGACTCGTAGGATAAAGACCAAGTCATTACCAAGTGGCGCAAGGATAGGCGTCGTGGCGTTTGGGGCCGAACGGCATCATAGACTGCTGACGGCAGTTGAGCGGACAGTGGAGCGGGCGCAGGAGCGGGCGCTGTAAGCGAACATGTGGATGCGCATCCCTTTGCTTGAGCGTCTGCGCGGATATCTAGTTGCGCGCGTTTGAGCGATGAAGACACTTAGACGCGTCCATGGCCCGTTCAACGTCGCCGAGGCTTGCTGAAGGACTGACGCGTCCCTTTGTGTACATACTCGGTCTTCCGCGTTCTGAGTACGTATGATTAGACGCCGGATATGCTGAGCGGATGCTGACTTGAATAGATGTCAGGCAGAGGCTAGAAAGACGCGGGGCGGCGCGAAATTGCTCGGCTGCCCGATGTCGAGATCGTCTTCCTGCATCTGAGGGTGTACGAAGCATCGAGTATTGTATGCAAATAATGCAATAGAACCAACTCCCGCGGCAGGGATCTGCAAGACAGGGGATCGCAAGCTGGGGTCTGCTGGGATATGCCCCTGTTGGTGCATGGCTCACGGCTCCGGTACGTGATTCCGGCGCATGTCGCGTGGGGAACGCCTGCTCGTTGCTCAACCGTGCAGCATAAACAGGCTGCACCTGTTGATCGTCGTCCTGGATATTCGCCTAAACTGGATGACCCACAGACTACGGAGTACACTCATCTCCATTTTTATGCAATGCCCCCAGCTTGTCGGCAATCTCGTGAGAATGCGACAGATGTCGAGGATGGAACCCCGACGAGAGGCGCTACCGGCCCGGGGCGCAGTTTCATCGGAGCAAGCCGACTGACTGGTCTTTCATAAACTGATGAATGCGTGAAGATGAGCTGTCATACATAGCCTAATCAGGGTCTGATCGTGTCCGATCAAGCAGATTATTAAAATAGAATGCAGTGAGTTCAGCTTGTGCGCATCTTATGCCATCAAGAATGTCATGGGACGACACATGTGGCACGAGTCCGCACGACTCATCCGGAGTTGGAAATTTTATCGGCCAGTTCATGCGCAACATCCAGATGATCCAGCCAGTCACCTTTCGCCTCCATGGCCCGGCCCCGCAATGTCAATGTGCCCCGCGCCCAATAAATCAGACGTCACCGCCAGGCGGCCAGACAGACCAGACATGACGTATTTACACCAGACTATCACTACGGACACCAGACCGACGTCAAGCGCGCACCAAGCATACTCCGTACACCAAGCTACCAAGAAGGGCAAAAACCAGAAGAGGTGCTCATCCACCGACTGCACGCCATGGCTCGTCCATCGCAAGTCTCGGCGCGCTGCGTGGGCAGTACTTCGTTTCAGCCAGAGGCCATCGTCGCCGACCAGGACACGCTGACAAAAACACAGGCTCTGCTGGCCAACGATGACCTGTTCGAGGCAAGCCGTCTGCTGTTCGGGCTCCCAGAAAACGACGCCTATACGTATTATGCCACCGCCGCCGTAAAGCTCGCACAGGTTCAGCGCATAGTAAGCCTGGGTGCCGTGAATGGTCTGCATACCTGGTATCGCGCCGAGGATCTCTCGCCTGTATGTTCTCGGCTAATGAAATTGATCGCTCCATCGAGAAAACCGGCAAAGATGTACTGAAAAATAAGGAAAGAAATAAAGAAAGAGAGCAAGATGCTAAGATCACGTCTAGCGCGACCCCCCTCCGAAGCCCGACATCGAGGCATACATATCCATCTTCAGCCCAGCCACAGCAACCGCATCCGCGCTCAAGAACTTCGGCACAAACGCGAAAAAGACGTCGATCCGAGCAGAAGCGGCCCAACACCTAAGCGACAAGCGGTTCATCCACCCAGTCCTGTCTGCGAAGCTCACCCTACCCAGGTGCAAGAACCTGCCGAGACAAAACCCGTATTTTGATTTTTGGGCCTGGTCGTGCCGCAACCTGGAATGGTGCGGACCCTGTGCCTCCTCGGAGAGAACAGCAACCAGCCACCACGTTCTGCCTGTCTTGATGCATCACTTTGGATGCGCGACCCCATCTCACGAAAGCCTCGAGATTCTTCGCATTCTAGCAGACGGGCGTCCCATAGCGGATGTGGGCTCCGGGAATGGCTACTGGACGTTTATGCTGCGAGGCTACGGACTTACCGTTCACGCCGTGGATAATATGCAGAGCGAATGGAGAGTCAATTGGATCTCGGACACGGTCATCACGGACGGCGTGCAATGGCTGCAGAGACACGAGAAGGGAAAGGACATGGTCCTGCTGCTTGTGTATCCCGTCGTGGGAGGAGGGACTGACGGAGGACGTGACGGGACTTTCACGCTGAACTTGGTGGACGCTTTTCGAGGGGATACCATTGCGGTCGTGGGGACGCAGAACAGAAACGGGTACACGGGCTTTAAAGACATAACCATGGATGAGTATATGGATAGGGAGAAAAAGGAGTGGAAACGGGTGGTGCAAATCCCACTGCCGAGCTTTGCGGGCAAGGATGAGGCCTTGTATGTGTTTCAACGGGGTGAGCGGGCGCCAGGGGAGTAGAACACGTGGCGGGAAGGGAATGCCACGTAGATACAAGCCTTGATGCTGATGACGCGTGAGCGAATACCTACTCCGGCGGTAAGGGACATTGGAAATGGCGGTACGATGCAGTTGGATCAAGCATGTTCGGGATGCAAGGGTGCAGGGGTGTAAGGACGCAAGGATGTAAGAATGTCATGATGTCATGATGTTGCGATGACTAAGGATGAAACGAATGAGTCGGTATCGTCGCCAGCAATCGCCATCTGCAAGGAATTCTGGCCATGTGGAAAACACCAAAAAGCATCAGATGCCGAGGGAATATTCGATGTTGTGCATATTCGTACCTGTTTAGACTTGCGCGGCCTGGCGGAGCTCCCCCTGGTCTGCAGTGGCTGGCTGAGCTGGAATCCGCCCCACCCTCGCGCTGAACTTTTGAAGCTGAAGACGCGTCCGCTACTCAAGGCTAGCGCCATCCATTGGCCATCAGCTGGACGAGCCTTGGCATCAGGCATACCGTAGCATCAGGCTGTTGAGACCGCCTTTCCTGCTTCAGCTATCCGACAGCCGACCGGGCAGCACGTCCGGACACGTTACGGAAACGAATGCCATCCTTAGCCTGTCAACTTGGACAAAAAAATACCGCCGAACGTCCACCGAACACCGAAAGGAAACGGGAAGAAAAGAAAGAGTGAAAAGGAAAAAAGGGAAGAGGAGGAAGAGAAGGAAGAACAGAAGCAATAGAAGAAGTGGACGACTGAAAAAGAAAGGGCAAAAGAGCGAAATAGAAGACGAAAGCAAGAAAGACTAGGGGAAATAAGGACAAACAGGCAAAAGGGAAAAGAAAAAGAAAAAGAAAGTCAACAAAACCCTCACCCACCGTTACGCCCGCCTGCTCCTCTCCATGTCACTACACGCCGCACCAGAGCGCAGACGAGACCGATCGGCGTCTCGTGAGCGTCGCTCAAAAGATGAAATCGCCCGACCCAGCAACACCAAGTTTACAGCCTCAGCGGAGCCAAGATACATCTATCCAGAGCACGGCCTAGATGGCCGCTACCGATCCGGGAGCCGTCAGAGAGACTCGGCCCATAATGGCGGCGGCGGGCTGCCATATCCCCTCGAAGACGACTCCGAAATGTTCCCTGGGAGCCAGTTTCTCTACGCTGATTCTCTGTCAGTTCAGACCCTCGTCTCGCCCGCTCTAGACGCGTCTTCCCGTGGCACTCGTGGACGTGAGAGCACCAGTCACCTTCCCGGGGCGTTCCCAGAGGAAGATCCCCCGAGAAAAGACAATGGACTGGACCGATGGGCTTGCTATGCGGAGCCTGGTGCGTCTAGATATGATACTAGGGCGACATCAAACGAGGGTTATGTGGACAATCTACAGAGCCGTCGAGCTGATAGCTCTCGCGAGCGACACGGCAGAGAGGGTGCCCCACGTCACAAGCCATCGCGGGATTCTCGTGAAGACTTGTTTGCTGATAAACTTGGATTTCTCCCTCAAAAGTACAGCCATCCGTACGGGGGAGAGGACCCGAGGGGGAGACGCGACAACGAGTACCCCGAGCACGATGCTGGTAGGAGAAGCTACGGTGACGGCGATACGCGGTCCTCCAAGCAACGCGACGAGGATGCTCTAGCTTATGGCAAACTTCCGGGCCCGTCTCGTCGGCATCGAGCTGAGTCACTGCAGACGTATGGAAGCTACATTTCTGGGTTCGATGGCATATATACGTCTTCTTCACGGCATGGGCGCGAGCATGATCGACAGGACATATCGTTTGGCCCGAATGTGGATACGCGTGACTTGAGAAAAGGTCGTGAGGTTCTGCGGCGAGATGAGCTCCGGGATTCGGGCAGCCATCTCTTGACGGTTGAGCCCAAGAGTCGAGATCGGAGTCGAGGGAAAAGTCAGGACAAAAGCCGTGACAGGAGTCGTGGCAAAAGTCGAGACAAAAGCCGAGACAGGAGTCGGCACAAAAGTCGAGACAGGAGCCAACACAAAAGTCGAGACAGGAGTCGACACAAAAGTCGAGACAGGAGTCGACACAAAAGTCAGGACAGGAGTCGAGGCAAAAGCCGAGATAGAAGTCGAGGTCGGAAATCCTCCTCTATTCTTGCTCCCGTGTCGGATGACCGTCGAGCCAGAGACGCATCCAGGCATCACCGACACGCCAGTCAAAGTCGTGACAGATCACTCCAGCCGCCCACAGCCCGCATGTCCAATGTGACACTCGGCGTCGGTCTCTTATCTCCCCCCCTCTCTCTGTCTGCACCGCCGCCTTCTCCGCTGCTCGAAGCCTACAAAGGAACCTACCAAGACTGCTCACCCATGCCCTCCCCTCTCCTCGCGGCCTCAAACTCCCCAAACAGCGGCCTACGACCTCTCGACAGCCTCTCCCCCATGAGCTCCGACACAGAAGGCGACGGCAAGAAACGCAGTCGCCGCGCACGCTTCCACGACCCCGAAGCCATCGCCGCGCAGTTCGCCAAAGCTCTAAAAGGCACCCGATCCCCCGACACACAACCCCTCATCGAGATTCTCCCCTCCCTCACCCACCACCAAGTCATGGAGCTACGCAGCCACTACAAGCGGCTCGTCAAAACCGGCTCCGACCGCAAGGGCGTCAACCTCGCCAAGCACATCCGCGCCCGCCTCAAAGACGAACCATCCCCCCTCATGAAAGCCTGCTACGCCGTCGCCCTCGGCCAGTGGGAATCCGAAGCCTACTGGGCCAACTTCTGGTACCAGGGCAACAAGACCCGTCGCGAACTCCTCATCGAGAGCCTCATGGGGCGCACAAACGCCGAAATCAGACACATCAAGGATGCGTTTGCGGATAAGAAGTACGATCATAACCTGGCAAAGTGTCTTCGGACGGAACTCAAGGAAGATAAATTCAAGCGTGCCGTGTTGGCTGTTTTGGAGGAGCGGCGGATGGAGGATGTGGATTCGCAGGGCAGACGGGTGGCGCTGGATTATCGTCTTGTGGAGGAGGATGTGGTGACTCTGCGGAAGGCAGTTCGGGCGGAGAGGGGAGGGGAGAGTGCTATGATTGGGGTTGTGGTTGGGAGGAGTGATGGCCATTTAAGGGCTGTGTTGGGGGAGTATGAGCGAGTTTATGGGGGGAATTTTGCGAGGGAGGCGTTGATGAAGAGTGGGAATTTGGTGGTATGTTGTCTTTCCATTTTTCTTTTTGCCCTTTTTTTTACGACTTGGATTTCTCTCTTTATTCTGTTTCTCCTTATGCCCTGTTTTCTTATCTTTTCTTCTGATTTTCTCATTTTCCCTCTTGTTCGAACGTTCGAGCATTACTCTTCATTCTTTGATCACGCCCGTTTATGTTTCCCCCCCCCCCCGCCCTTGTCTTCTTTTGCAGTTCGTTCTCCATGCTAGTCCTCCCTCTTCGTTTCCCACATCTTGTCTCCAATGCCTTGCCTTGGTTACAAATTCCCCACTAATGCAGCTCCTCTCAGGGCGAAGTCCTCGCGCATATCCTCAACGGCGTCATCAACCGACCCGTCCGAGACGCCCTACTCCTACACCACGCCCTCACCGCGTCTCGTAAAGACGATCTGCGGCGCGAACTGCTCATCTCGCGCCTTGTCCGCTTCCACTGGGATGCTTTGCACATGCAGGCCGTGAAGAAGGCGTATCGGGAGCGCTACGGCGTGGACCTCTCTGAGGCGGTGCGGGATGGGACGAGTGGCCAATGGGGGGAATTCTGTAGGGAGCTGTGTATTGCGCGGATGCCGGAGAGGGTGGAAATAATCCACTGATCTTGTTGGTTCTTGCTTTGGAGGGGGTGTTGGAATCGCCGGATAGAAGTGGGGCACAAGGGCAGTGTAGTGAGCGCACGCTGATTGGTGTGTGCTTCAGATGTGGGGGCACAAGCC
>SRPN01000353.1:0-25033 GCA_018360045.1 Claviceps capensis | reverse complement strand
GGACGCTCGTACCACTTCCGTCAGAGTGCTGAGGGCTACTTCCGTGGACCTGTTCGCTCGATTTCCCATCTGGAGTTCTGGGAGGGAGCCATTGTTCTCGGCTGCGGCGGTGACTCGTGCTGCTACCGCTGCTTCCAGTACTTTTCCAACTATACTCAGGAGGGAGATGGGCCGCCAGCCCCCTGCCTCGTGGTATTCCTCCGGTTTCTTACCCTGTTTGCGCAGGATTACCACTTTTGCCTTGCGGAAGCGGGCAGGGTAGTATCCAAGGCGACAGCTGCTGTTGAGTAGGTGGACCAGGACCTTTGTGAGGGCGGGGCCGCAGGCCTTGAGGAATCCGGCTGGCAGTTCGTCGAGCCCCGGTGCTTTCCAGCTAGACAGACGTTTGATAATCTCTTTGATCTCTTCCTGCGTGAAGTGGTCTTCCCTCGGGAATAGGGCGGTGTCTAGTCGGTGTGCGGTGTCTTCTGGGATGTCTGACGTGCGTGCTGTGGGGTGGGGGAAAAATCGTTCTGCGAAGGCTGCCGCTTTTTCTTCGTGTGTGTTCGCAGTGATTGTGTTGTCTCCCACTGTCCGGAGAAGTGGTGGGATCTGGCGGGACTCGGGAGGCAGCCCGCTTCGAAGTCTTGCCCAGCGTTCTAGTGCCCAGAGGCCTTTGTGTCCTGCTCTCGCTTGAGCAATCGCGTTCCGCCACGAGCTGCGTCGTTCGTCCCTGATCACTCTGGTTTGCTCGTTTTCCGCTTCCTGGGCAAGTTTCCAGTTGTCCTCTGTTCTTCTGCTGCGCCACTGTCTCAGGGCTCGCCGAGCTGATCTCTCCGCGCTCTGGACCTTGTCGTTCCACCACGGTTGTAGTGTATTTAAATAAATAAATAAATATTTCTTTTGATTAGTATAGGTGTTGTTTGTACTCCGTAGTGCACCTAGCCTTAGACCGCCTACTCGCCCCAAGGGAGGCTCTGCAGAGGGGCGCGCTGCGCCCCTCTGCCGGCGTCGATCAAATTATCTCTGTCTACCTTCCGGGGGATGCCTGCGGCACGCTGTCGCCTGCGGCGGACCTGCTCTGGGGGATTTTAGGGGCCCCTTCACAGCACATAAGCAGCGCGGGATGGCGGGCGACTGGGGTCGCCGCAGGAATTCGTTTTCGTGGTTGGGTTTCGGGGTCACGTGTGCGTGAGAAAAAAGCGTTTTAGGTTTAGCGGGCTCCATATTTGTGACAATCTTATCTGTATTGATGATGATACATAAGCCAAAAGTGGTTCGTCTATTGTCACGTGAGCACGCGTCAGTTTCTCTCATCTCGTCGCGTTTTCCACTGAATGATCGCACCCTGCAAGCCAAAACCATCCATACATTGATGGAAAAAGCTTCAGGTACCGTCGCCTTTTAAGATGCCGCTTAAGCAATGGCTCAAAATCACCGCGGCAATGCGGCTTCGCTCGTCCGAAGCGGTGGCACTGGCAATGCGGGAGATGGACCACCTCCGTCAACTCTGGCCGCGCAGCTCGTTGAGAATATCTCAACGTCCGCAAGATCATCGCGATCAGACGAGAATAACGAACTCAAAAGTCTCTTTGCATTGATTCAGAGAGTCAAGGACCATCCAGAGCTGCTTGTCTCCCAAGCAGATCGAGTCGAGCACAATCACATGCTCATCTATGTGTACTGTCGTGTGGCTTTGGACGGCATTAAGATGGACGACCCATTTGTGAACAGAGCACATGTACATGCCGAAGCCATCAAGGCGATCAATTTCCTTAGATTCACCATCAAAGAGACACCTTCTGTTCTCTTCTACAAGACTGATTCCGAAGCACTATTTTACAGAGGTGAGGAACCGCTCTGGGTCTGGCTGTTGCCTCACCTGCTTAGATTTATCGGGCTTGACCTATTTCGAGAGCTTGAGGGCTCCCTTGAGGGATTCTTGCAGTACCTATTCCTCATAATAGCACGTACTGACGAGCTCTGGTCGATGGGCCCATCATTCGTTCTGTATCTACGAAGCTGTGTTGCTGGTAAGAAGTCACGCTCTACACTCCGCGCCACAGGGTACTTCCTAACTTGCCTCAGGTGTTATTGATGAACTGCAGAATCCTGCGCTTGACTTGACTGAGTTGAAGTCTAAGTCTTTCCCGTCATTTCACCTTCCCCCTCAATTTGCTCTAGATCAGATCTTGGGGGGGCACATCGGGAATGCGATGCGGCTTCACTATGAGATTAGCTGCTCATCACAGGCAGTTCGGCAAATATCAAGCCTGGCAAAGGTGATTGCTTACCCGACTTTGTGTCAGGATCCTACCGTATTCAGTATGGCCGTATTTCCGCAGACGATGACATGGTTGTTGGATGCGTTACTCGATCTGCGAAACGTGCAAACTCGATGGCACGTAACCGATTCCCACTCACCTATCCCTATGATTGAGATGATGTTGGAAATTTCACGCAGCATGGAGCAAGACAAGGATATGGCATCAAAGTATAAAAGCAAATCTCACGCTCTTCTGATCTTGCTCTGTACTGAGATGGTTGCCCTCCCCGAGGACCTTACACAAAGCAGCGACGAAAGTAACAAGGTGCGACGCATCTACTGTCAGGCACTTCTCTCCATAGCAGGCGCTGCGTTGGGGTCATATACTATAGGAAGAATGGTAGCTTCGAAGCTTTTGCAGGAATTATCGTTACTCTCATCCCAATACCCCGTTATCGGAGATGGAACTGACATTTGGGTAAGTGAAAATTGATCACGCTCGTGCCGCCTCCCACCCCTCTCCTTTTTAAAAAAATAGTCAACATACGTCCTGTAAAGAAAGAATATATGAACTAACTGCCATCATAGCGTTGTACAAATCTATTGCGACAAATAGTCTACACATCATCCGAACGAATGTTGGATCAAGAGTGGCACCCATCACATTTTCAAGACGAGGAAGTTCGGAAGTCAGTTGAGGGTCTTCACTTGAGTTTTCATAAGAATCCCCCCTTAGGCAGCGTTCAAAAGAAACGAAAAGTAACGGGTGCCAACTCAGATTCACTGGGAAATGTTTTAAGGGCTCTCTACGAAGCGGTGGAGATAGACTGGGACGAGGACACTGACAACGCAATGATTCCGGAAGATATGATACTGTGAGTAGAGCCTGCACAACAACAGTATGTCGAAAGTCTCTCTAACTTCTTGTCAGAGAAAAATTCGTCAAATGCTCCAGCAGTAGCCAATGTCTTGCACTAGATTTACTCGCCAGGATCTCTTGCACAAGTGACAGTTGGGCAGATGTGTCGATAGAGCTTCCATGGAAGAATGGTTTGTGCCCAGTCTGTGAGCTCGTTGGGGAATCCAGCCCTAGTCTACAATGTTCGACGAGAAAGACTGCCAGTCGATCTGTCTTTTCCAAGTTGATCCAATTGCCATTTTTTAGGGAGGCAAGGAAGACGAGGGTTGCTGCTATGGTATCTATGAAAAGGCTCATAGCGCACTGTGAAGATCCGATGTTCTTGAATCTAGAGACGTCCGGTCCGGGACAATGGTGCCTACAGGCTCTTAATAGCTCTATCAGGGAACTTCGAATAGCCGCTGGTCGGACACTCGGAGAATTTGCACGATCAAAGACAGTCAGCGCCGCAAGCCATGAGTTGCATGAGCTAACAGCTCGAAACCGACAAAATACAATTGCTTTGCTGAAATCATCCTCTGGGCAGGATAAAGACAAGCCACATTTGGTGGAAACGAGAATCATGGCTTGGGGTCAGATCGGCCGAGTAGTTTGTGAGGAAGAACTCAACCTCGTGCTCATACAACTTGTTGACTACCTAGGAAACAACAACAGCATAGTCTCAGCCTTCGCATTCAATGAGCTCCTCAATCTGGCAGAGGCTCGCAATACAACCCCAAGGCGACTCTTCGAACCATTTTGGAAAAGTCTTGCTTATATGGCTACTAAAGACATGATTCAGCGACCTCAAAGGAGTCGTGCGATGGCAGAGTTGTTGCAAATATCGGTCAATGAGCTGTTGCTGTTGATACAGACACATGCATTGCCATGGCTAGTCCTTGATAAACAACAAGACGTCATTCAGAGAATTGCCGAAGCTCGCCAGGATAGGGATCCATCTAATCTCATCATGGACGCACCGAACCTAGCATCAACACT
The DNA here is from genome assembly GCA_018360045.1 of Claviceps capensis. Lineage (NCBI taxonomy): Eukaryota > Fungi > Ascomycota > Sordariomycetes > Hypocreales > Clavicipitaceae > Claviceps > Claviceps capensis. Next base: position 20,891 of record SRPN01000353.1, on the reverse strand, counting down.
TTCGTTACTATTGGTGCAGGATACCGACAATGTTGAAGAGTTCACAAAGTCCCGACTGGATCTAGTGTCTCCTCACTTTGCCAACGTCTCACTTCTGGAAATGTTTCAAACCGAGCCAGTCGTCACGACATTGGAGCTCCTGAAAGCGGCCGTAAATGCAGATGAGACTAAACAAGCGTTGGTAAGTCAATTTGTTTTTGATCCCTTCACTTTCGAGAGGGGTTTTGTCTAGTGTACTGAGTTGTCGTCAAGGTTCGTCGCGCCCTTCTTTTCGTGGCAAAAACAATTCTGAGCGCAAGCAAAGAGACGAGAGGCAGGAAGGGAAACCCTATTGGCCGCTTTCTACAACCTCATATTCTGGGTCTTATGCCTAGACTTACAGACGTGATCAACGATTCAGTTTCTCTGCAAACTTCGGTCATAGAGCAACGTATTAGTATCGGTGCCCTAGAAGAGATGATTAAAGTTTGTATACATCATGCCAGAATAGCAAGACCACAGGTTCGTGCCGATCCGAAACCCTCGCGAATTCTTTACTTGATTGACACGAGGAGATAGATTTCGGCCTGTTTACTTGCTGCTATAGCCCAAGAGTCACTGCGTAGTGCGAGCTTGTCGTGTTGGGCCGCCATGCTTGCCAATTTTGAGGAAGAGGACATGGAAGCGCTCCTCGAGCCCACTTTCTTCATTGTTAGTCGATATTGGGACGTTCTAACTCCCACGAGTTGTGATGTCGTCAAACAGATGCTTTTATCTCTACTTGCGAAACATGGAGCTGTAGTAGAGACACATATCAGCAAATTGCCATCACTCGCGGGCTGCAAAGGTCTTGAAGGGGTAGAAAAGAAACTTGTAGCAATGCGTCCATCCTTGGCTATGGAAGAGGCACTCGAGATCTTTGCAGAGAGAGTCGCTCACGATAACTCAGGTGTGGTTCATCAGGCTCTGACAGAGCTTGTGCCATACCTTAGACAGAACCAGAGTGCTTTGTACACTTCCGCCGTGAGCCAACGGCCTGACAGTGCTATCACTACCTTGCTACGCTCACTACTTGACTGTGTGTGCAGGTACAATGGATTGCAGATGGACGTCGCTCGCTTGTGTGTTCAAAGCATGGGACTCATAGGGTGCTTAGACTCGAATCAGATTGAAACCGTCAGAGAGCAACGTTCTATTGTGGTGCTGAACAATTTCGAAGACAGAGATGGGGACGAGATGACAGACTTTGCTTTGTTCCTATTGCAGGAAGTCTTGGTACCATCCTTCTTGTCCGCAACAGATACAAAGCTTCAGGGGTTTCTATCGTACGCCATGCAAACGTTGCTGAAACGGTGCGCCATTGGAGAAGCATGCGCAACGAAGAACAGCGAGATGCTTACCGGGAGCAAAATCTACAGGAAATGGATTGCGATTCCCGAAAATGTGCGTGCAGTGTTGCAGCCATTCCTCAGCTCTCGTTACGTGGTTGCCCCTATGCAACCCGTGAATGTGGAATATCCCATATTCCGCCCTAACAAGCCATACGGGAATTGGCTGCGTTCCTTCGTGCTGGATATGCTGGAGAATGGACAGAACTCGTCTGGCTTGATGCTATTTGAGCCTCTTAAACGTGTCATTCGGGTCAAAGACCTGTCGATGGCCGAATTCCTTCTTCCGTATTTAGTGTTGCACATTTGGCTTGGCTCCAAGAGCAGCGAAGGCGACAAGGACAAAATCATCAACGAGCTGCTTGGGGTGTTAGAATACGAGCCTGTCGGCGGAGCCTCCTCACACATGGAACGAGAGGAGATGAAGCGCTTCTGCCACGTTGTATTCCGCTGTGTCGACTACGCCATGAGATGGATACAAGCGAAGCGGGCTGTCGAAAAACAATCCGCAGAGAGCAAGCAGAGCATAGCACGAGTGCAGAGCTTGCTGGACCGCATACCGGCGGAGCTTATTTCGCAACGCGCAACGGACTGCAATGAGTATGCCAGAGCCTTATTTCACTTGGAGCATCACGCCCAGAAACTGGAGCAACAAAACCAAGAGCCAGAGGACAGAAACCGTCTGCTGGAAAGACTTCAGAATATTTACGCCAATATTGATGAACCTGATGGCTTAGAGGGAATATCATCGCAGCTCCAAGCCCTGGACATCAATCAGCAAATTTTGAGCCATAAAAAGGCTGGAAGATGGTCCGCCGCCCAGACTTGGTACGAAATGCAGCTTGCGGAGAGTCCAGGGCGTACTGATGTAAGAGTTGACTTGCTTCATTGTCTCAAGCAGGCTGGGCAACATGACATGCTATTCAATCATGTCGAAGGCCTTCAGCCCGATGCTTCTACCGACAGCAGAGTGATACCATTTGCCGTTGAAGCTGCGTGGACAACAAATCGATGGGACAGTCTGGCCAAGTTTCTTGTTCGATATCAAGGAGACATCTTCCAAGACTTCAATATGTCTCTTGCTAGCTTATTCAACTCGTTACATCGGAGAAGTTCTCCTGATACTTTCGACAAGATAGTGCGAGGCATGCAAGACAAGATAGCTTCTTCCATGACGGCCTCCGTGACCGTATCACTCCATGCAGCGCACGATCTCCTGTTGAAGTGCCATTTGCTTACGGACTTGGAAGCTATTGTCTCTTCTGATGGCGACCGCGATCGGCAGAGAACCATGACCTTGCTGGACGGGCGGCTCGAGATGATAGGCGGGCGTTTCGTAGATAAACAGTATCTGCTCGGTGTCAGGCGTGCTGCTATGGAGTTGTCAAGGCCCAAGTTCACCGATTTGGATATCTCAAGACTTTGGTTGTCGAGTGCTCGACTTGCGCGCAAAACAAACTCGCTTCACGAGTCTTTCAATGCAGTTCTACATGCGTCACGTCTGGGCGATGATGCAGCCACAATTGAGAATGCAAAACTTCTATGGAGAGACAATCATCACCGAAAGGCCATTCAGATGCTGCAAGGCGCCATTGAGCGTAATAAGTTCATGACGCAGACGAAGCCATCACTGAGTGCGACGGGTACGACTAAGTTGAGCAGTCAGCAAAAGTTGCTGACGGCCCGAGCACAATTGCTGCTCGCCAAATGGCTGGACGCGGCAGGACAATCTCACGCCGGCGCACTTCGAGAAAGGTATCAGCAACCGCCTAAGACGTATTCAACCTGGGAGAAGGGACACTATTTTCTTGGACGACATTACAAGAAGATTCTGGAGTCTGAGAAACCGCTCAAGGCCGATGATCAAAGCGACAATTTCGTCACCGGAGAGATTGCTCGGCTAGTGATTGAGAACTACATGCGATCTCTCAATTCTGGAACAAAGTACTTGTACCAGACTCTGCCCAGAATTCTGACGCTGTGGCTGGACCTCGGTGCTCAAGTAGATAAGCCACCGGAGGGTAAAGCCTTGCTCTCGCGGGAGTTGCTAAAACGACGGGTTGAGCAGCTCAATTTGCTGCACGAATTCCTGAAGAAGTATATTGCCCGGCTGCCGGCGTACATATTTTACACGGCACTGCCACAAATCGTGGCCAGGATTGCCCATCCGAATGCGGCGGTCTTTGACTGCCTGATCAAAATCATTACCAAGGTTGTGGAACATCACCCGCGACAGGCATTGTGGAGCTTGATCGGAATCATGACGACGAAACAAATCTCGGAGCGGAAGGTTCGAGGAGCCCAAATTCTACAAGCTCTTCGACTTATCCCGGGAAAAGTGGAGGGCACGTCTCATGACTTGAAGTATCTCATCAGGGCTGGTGAGAAGCTGGCGGAGCAACTTCTTCTCGCTTGCCAAAACGGCGACTTCCAAGGCAACAAGACGGTGCATGCCAGCCTCTCGCGCGATCTGCGTTTCCAGCACAAATGCGCGCCATGCCCTCTGGTGGTGCCAGTAGAAAGCTGCCTGACGGCGACGCTGCCTGCCGTCTCAGAGCATGTGAGAAAACACAAGGCGTTTTGCCGAGATGTGGTCACCATCGACTGCTTCTTGGACGATGTTCTCGTTCTGAGTTCTCTCGCGAAACCGAGGCGACTGACGGCGCGAGGGTCGGATGGCAAAAGCTACATGCTGCTGATCAAACCCAAGGACGACATGCGGACAGATCAACGGCTCATGGAATTCAACGGCATCATCAATCGGTCTCTGAAGCGAGACGCTGAATCCAGTCGACGACAGCTATACATCCGCACCTATGCCGTTGTGCCCCTGAACGAAGAGTGCGGCATCATTGAGTGGGTGCCGGGGATCAAGACGTTGCGAGACATACTCTTGAGTCTATACGTGGCGCAAAAGATCCATCCAGACTATGTACTGCTGAGAAAGCTGATGGAGGACGCGTGCACGTCGGAAAGCAAGCTTCGCATCTTTACAGACGATGTGCTCGGCCGATTCCCACCTGTTCTCCCCCTTTGGTTCATGCAACAGTTCCCCAACCCATCAGCGTGGTTTGGCGCGCGCCTCAAATACACGCGGTCGTGCGCTGTCATGTCCATGGTGGGCACGATTCTCGGCCTGGGCGACCGACACGGCGAGAACGTGAACCTCGAAGAAGGTAACGGCGGAATCTTCCACGTCGACTTCAACTGCCTCTTCGATAAGGGCCTCACCTTTGCCAAGCCCGAACGCGTCCCCTTCCGCCTCACGCACAACATGGTGGCCGCCATGGGTATCTATGGTTACGAGGGCCCCTTTCGAAAGTCGTCGGAGCTCACGCTGAGCATCCTCCGGCAGCAGGAGGAGACACTCATGACCATTCTTGAGGCCTTCATCTATGATCCTACGCTTGACTTGCAAAAGGAGAAGAGGACGTCGCGACGAGGCGATGAAGCTGGTACGGTGCGATTGCAGCCGCAGAGCGTGGTGGACAGCATTAAGAGGAAAGTCCGAGGTTTATTGCCGAATGAGAGTATCCCGCTGAGCGTGGAGGGGCAGGTGGATGAGCTGATTAAACAAGCGGTTGATCCGCGAAATCTGACGGCCATGTACATTGGGTGGTGTCCGTTTTTCTAGGCTATCGAGCTTGATTCGTCACGACTGTATGTAGTAACATGTGTATATATGGCTGGATGGGTGGAAAATCAAAAGGGATTGTTTTTTTGGTAAATGTACGAATGGAAATAGAAGGCGTTTCTTGTTCTTTGACTTACTTTTGTTTCTATAAAGGGACGGCCAGTCTCATGTTGCACCAAGTCGCCACCAATATGATCACCGTCACCTGACCATCGAGCCGTGCGCGTTCGGAATACATACATGGGATCGGGGCATCAGGTGCAGCGCGTGATAGTATCAGAGAGACAGGCAGGGTTTGAGACATTCGTCAAGCCAAAGTGCTCGCGAGTCGCACGACTCATACAGCGTTTTGCAATGCTGATGCTGGTATTAACTGAAAGAGGGAAAGTGGACATTAAATATGTTGCACAAAATCAAAAAAGGCGTGACTAGCCCTATCTACATAGCCACTCATTTCAGTGTATGCACATACTCATGTTTGTATGCGTGAGGAAATCGAGATGACAAAAGAGTGACGGATCGCGACGTAGACGCGCACAGTGTGGCAGGGAGAAGTGGGGCGGGAACGCGAGGTCAGGACTCTCAGGACTCAGGGCAGCTCGTATAGCTCCCCCGATTTATCAAGTCCAGCAGCTCCTTGCCTTTCTTGTTTCATCAACAGGTAAACGGATAGAGCTCAGATCGCAACATAACGTGGTCCTCCAGTTGATTTTCACTTGTTTTGGTCGGCATCCAGTTGGTTTGAAGCTCAGTCCTCAGATCTCGGGACTTGAAGAGCCACGCGACGCGCGATATCGCACAGCGACGGCATCGTCTGACTTCATCCACCTCGGCGCAACATGCCTCAATATCGCGTCGGTAAGCCGCATCCCCCCTTCCCACAAACAACAAGGATAATCTTCCTCCATTCTGCTACCACCTTGTGCGCTCCGTCGCGGCTAAGACACTACTTGCACAGAACTTTCCGGCAACAATCGGGCAGGCTGCAAAGACAGCATCTGCAGTAAGGAAAAAATCAAGATCACAAAAGGCGAACTCAGATTCGGTACCTGGGTCGAGATTCAAGATCACGGAAGCTGGTCCTGGAAGCACTGGTAGGTCTTTCTTGTTGCCGTCGTACTTTTTTCCTCCATGCCGCTTCGCGCAAACGCCTTTTACTCTCACTGACATTTTGATATTTCCCACCAGGGGCTGTGTTTCTGGATCGCAACTGCAAAATTTGCAAGAACAGTGCGACAAGGGCAATGGGGAATGGGATTTCGACACCATTGATGGATACGAAGAACTCACGCAAGTGGCCATTGACCTTCACCGCCCAACCCAACTTTTTAGCCCAACATAAGGAGACGACTTTGAAAAGGAAACCACCATCTAACATGCTATACCTATAGGGATGCCGACATTCAGGAAAAGGTTCGCCGCTGTGTGAAGCAGGCTCACATCGACCCCGAGGACTTCAAGGGTGTACGTATTTGCATGGACTGTGTCTTTGTGAATGATGATGCTAGCTACGATAACTACGACGACTTTGACTATGAGCTAAGATAAAGACAACGATAGGATCCTGAGAAGAACCGCCCCGGCGAAAAGGGCATCCACTTGACTGCGAAGCAAAAGGCTGCCAAAGAGGCTGAGGAAGCCAAGGAGACGGAACCAGCCCAGGAGTCGGAACCTACCAAAGAGGCGGCGGCCGCTCAAACTGTGGGAGAGGTGCGTTCCACCTCACATGATGTCCGTTAACTCACTTTACCAACAGAAGTACGCTAACTCATTGCAGAAATCGGAGGACGTAAAATCGGCGGAAGCGGAACCAGAGGACGTGAAGTCGGCGGAAGCGAAATCGGAGGATGCAAAGCCAAAAGCGACGGCTAAACGCGGGCGGAAGAAGGCTGAGGCGAATGACGGGGGTGAAAAGGATGAGCCCAAGGCGAAGAAGGCCAAGTCTGCGGAAACTGCCAAGGCAGACAAGACAGACAAGCCTGCTCCAGCGACAAAGTCTCGTGGAAGGACAGCTGCTTCTGCCGAGGATGGCAGTGGCGACGAGGAGAAAGAAGACAAGTCTGCACCCGAAAAGCCCCAGACCAAAACCACCAAAGCCAGCGCCAAGGCTGCCGAGACCAAGAGCTCCGCCAAGGGCAAACGGTCGTCTACCGAGAAAGCAGTCAACCAGAAATCATCTGCGAAGGAGAAGCCCGCCCCAAGAGAAGGCTTGCGCCGCTCGGCCCGCACTGCAAAGGCGTGAGAAACTGCCTGGGAAGGTGCCGGAAAGGATGCCATATTTATTGTCGTACTTCTTGCGCATGGCACACTGAAACCAATACGTGGTGCCAATTCTACTACTCCACCAACACCACCACTCACACCACCACGTCTCTCTCTTACGTCTCCTGCTTACAAACCGCACTCATGCCATCACAGTACGAACCCGCGCAGCATGGCACGGCATTCCCGCACCACTGCCCACGCGGATTACACGGTACACATCGCGTGTTGGGCCAGCTGCAGTAGAGGTTGGCACAGCAGGGACCTCCGTTGCCACAGTACTGGGAGCTACCGATGCAGCGTTTGGTGAGGCCCTGATCCTGGCTGATGTCTTGATTTGGCGCCGGGGTTGCCAAAGAAGGGATGAGGAGGCTTGTCGAGACGGCGAGGTAGGAGATTTTCATTTTGTTCCTGATTTGTCTACAAATGTGTGAGAGGGTGTGGATAGTGACACCTGTTTTATGTTCTTTCCTTACTGCCTACTTTCTTCTTTTTTTTTAGTGGCTGCGAGCAACAGGAGCGGGAGGTTGATAACAACGAAAATTTTATGTAAGGAGTAAAGGCGTTGGAGAGCCAAGCGAGATGTTAAAAAAGGGATAATGATGTTGTAGAAATTGAGAGGGAAGAGCGAGAGGAGAAGAAGCGCTTATATTTATTGACCGTGAAAATGTATACAACGGAACCGTCGTTTTCGGGACTTGGGACGTGAAAATGCGTGTGCTACGAGACATCAGCTGAGAAGTTCATGGATGGCGGGAAGCGGGTGGTCAGCGAGGCTGATTGGAGTCGTGAATAGGAAAGCTGAGTGCTGATATGGCAAGTCGTGTAAGTCGTGACTCCATGGCTGGCTGAGCTGCAGCAGCAGGATGATGCTGGACGCTGGAGGCTGCTGACATTTGATTATCGTGGGAGAAAGGAGCTAGTGGCCAATATTGTTTGTACTTGCGCTTGGTCTCGTGTATTATTGCATGTCTACGGGCTTCTCGACCAAAACAAGCACGTATGCCCTGTCCTGCAAAATCAGCCGCAGCTTCATGTTCTGCCACATATGTCTTCGCTTTGATTACAGTAGTAGATTTCACTGGTTTGCTCATCCAGTCTCCGATATCTCTATCTCGTTGCACGACGACAGCGACGGGGTGAGCAGCCATCGACTACACGGACTACTCAAAAAGGGCACGATAGAACCAGGATCTTCTTAGAGGGCGCCGGATATCAGCTCGATAATTCACGTGTTGGATTCCGCGGTGTTTTTGTTCGTGTTGCTCTGCGCAGGGAGACGTTGGTTCATCAGGCCAAGTTGCGTCATGCGCACTGTGTGGGCACTGTGCGCTATTTACGTCATGTGGAGGAAAGAGTGAAGCTGTCGACAAAATTCAAACTGTCATTTCACCCCGCCGCCGAGCATCTGCTTCATCAGCTCTCAGTCCCATCTTCGGTCCATCTCCAGTTCACATCTGGTGCATTTTTCGTCCTATTCAGCCCATTTCCAGTCCCACTCCCGACTTCACGCACAACTACCATGTCAGCATCCACGAACCCAGATCCCGATTATAGTGGCCTTGCCTTCATCCCCCTCGAGGCGAACCCCGAGGTCATGACCTCGCTGATCCATAAGTTGGGCGCCTCTTCCTCGCTCGTCCTGCACGATGTATATTCCCTCACCGACCCGGAAATGTTGTCCTTCGTTCCCCGCCCTGCTCTTGCCCTGCTGCTGGTCTTCCCCGTCAGCGCCGTCTACGAAAGCCATCGTATGGCCGAGGACAATACAGTGGAGGAGTACAAAGGCACAGGCGACCAGGAGCCTGTACTATGGTGGAAACAAACGATTCGGAATGCATGTGGCATGATGGGCTTGCTGCATGCCGTGGCCAATGGGCCTGCCAGAAAAATGATCGGTACGTGGTGAAGAGAGGAAGGAGAAGCTCTTCTCTAGAAACAGAATGGAAATCAAAAAGAGAAAGCCATTACGTTTAGATTACACAACGGAAACTAACTTTCTCCGTGCCCGCAGAACAAGGAAGCACACTCGACAAACTTATAAAGAGCTCGATTCCCCTCCCCCCATGCGAGCGATCGGCCTTGCTCGAGAAGACACCAGAGACCACGGCTGCACACGAAGAAGCCGCATCTAAGGGCGACACAGCCGCGCCCGCTGCTCAAGCCGATATAGATCTGCACTACGTGTGCTTTGTCAAGGGCAGCGACGGGGCGCTGTGGGAGCTGGACGGTCGGCGCAAGGGCCCCATCCGGAGGGGCGAGCTGGAGGAAAGCGAGGATATGCTGAGTGCGAGGGCTTTGAGTCTGGGCATTCTGAAGTTCTTGGAGAGGGAGGGAGGGGACTTGCGGTTTAGTGCGGTTGCACTCGCGGGATCGATGGGCTGAGGACGTAGAACGATTGGACACGTATAGATGGACGAGCGGTGCGCAGCATACCCGAAGTGATTCCAGGCACATATCGAGGTAATAGAGAGGACTATTCCTCATTTTGTTAAGCATGGCTATCTACGCTGTCAATTTTGGATTTGCGTTTCTTCAATGGACTTTTAAGGAACCTTGTGCTCGTGATCAAGCGTGATAGGTGTTGGCTAATGGTGTTTGCAATGGATGGTTCCGCACTGTGATGTTTTTCTTGGTCGTGGTTGCGGGGCAAACAAAACAAAACCTGGTCGGGTCTGCGTTGTCACCCCATTCTACCTGAGGGCCAGCAGGACACACAGACAACATCACAAGTCACGATCAGTCAATACAAGCACACCATCACCCAAATACTCATTGTTTGTGATACCTTGACGTAACCTGCAATGATTCCTAGCGCCTTTGGCTTCGACTTGACGGCCGGAGTCTTGTGAAAAGCGACTACATCCATGACGAGAAGATGCTTCTTAAGTTGTTCTGAGATGCTCTACATAGTAAGCGGGCCATATTCTTCATCAAGCGACTTAAGAAATAGCTCCTCATTGTTATAGGCGATTGAACTGGACTGTCACCTCTGTCGAATACCTAGTGATGACCCTCTTCCTCCAGGATCTTGCCGTTAGGGGCTCCGTGGAGTATGATCTTTGGCTCATTAAGGTAATGCACTGCGGTTGGATTCTATGGACACGGTCTTTTCTCCCCCTCTCTCGTAGGTGTAGCCATTGGAGTACTCAAGCGGGATCGGGGTCTCGTCCATTTTCATCGATTTCGCGGTCGTCTTCGCTTAGGTTTAACGAAGAGACCCCGTGACGACTGCGAAATTGATGAACATGGACGAGACCCCGATCCCCCTTCGAGTAATCCAAGTGAGTGCCGAGAGGATTATTGCTGGCATTGCCGAATTTCGACGGTCAACCTCAGGTCCGCACGTTGGTAGTTTGCCTGTTCCTCTGCGTGCGCGATCAGGTGCACATTCGAGCTACTCCTTGCGCCACACTCGCCTCTGTGACTCATATTCACGACGGGTCAGGCTCAAGGTCCGGATCTCGAATGATCAGGTTGAACCCAGCCTTCACGGGCACAACGGACTGGTCAGTCTCGCAAACGTTGCCCAAGCAATCGGTCACGGCGCTGGATATCAGACTTCTTGACCAGGGAGTTGAAGATTCAAGGTTCAGAAAGTCATCTCGAAAGTCAAGTTGGTCGTCGTCATTTCAAGTGTATCTCTGCTTTCACGCACAGATGGGAAGCATGGCCACCGACCAATTGACCATAAAACTCGTCATATGACGTGACAAACAGATTGTGCTATGCAGGTACCTACCTACCTGTAGATACAAACAGAGTACGTCCTAGGCCGATGGGTCTCCCCGACTTATGTAACCACATGCGGCATGTTCTGCGGCCTGCCATTCTGAGTTCGTCCGTCGAAGGCTGTATGTATGTACATAATGAGGGAACGATTTTGCATTTCAGTGTGCTCTACTTCATGGCAGAAAGATTGACGAGAGAAATGAGTGAAGTGAACAGAAGCTACGTGTGCCTAGCACATCGTTCACATCAAGAAATGAGCACACAGATGCTCACACAGACACACAGTTTTGAGTGCTCCGTCTATTGTTCATTCGGCACCTGCGATCCGCGCCTCCACCACTGTCGTACATCGAAAATTCGTCTCATTCGTACAACAGCAGCACGCACGAACGAAGTCTCTTTCTGCATGGTGCCACTGTCACATGTCCTCGTGCTCATAGCGCACGGTAAGTGCATCGTGCGTCATGCCTGAAACGAATAAACACGAGAGTCAGCTTCTGGATTCTACTTTTTTTTGCGGTGAATCGCAATCCCCCTTTGCTTCATACGTGGATGGAGAAAAGGGGGCTAATGCGAACATGATATAAGCTGTCAAGGAGAAGGTGGTCAAAGGAGGAGGGATGGAAGGGAAACCAAGATGGCGGACGAGGAGTGCAAGAAAAACGAGAAAGACAGGACGCCAATGTCGGCATTCAGACACTTACCTCCCAGCTTCACTCTGTATTTCACCATGGCAGAGCCATAGCTCGCCTCAATAGCACCCGTGAGGCAGTAATATCGGTGGCCGCCAATGCGTGTGATGCCCGCGGCCATCTTTGTCGACATGGGAATTCGATCCAGGTCGATGGACAGGCGGGCGATGCACCGGGTACGCGACGTGCAATGCACGGGAGGTTCAGGCTCATCGCTGCACAGGATCTCAATCTCGGTTTGCGGGGAGGGACCGCACCCGACGGGGATATCGATGCCGTAGTCTATCGCGGCGAAGAGGCCTTCTGGGTAGGATTGGCCCTGCCGGTGGAAAGGTATTAGGAATGGGGACACGTCACACGAGGTACGATGCGTTTGAGGTGTGGGATGGAGAAGCCACTCAGAAGCTTTGCATGCGGTGACGAACCTTTTTTATAAACCAGCATATCTCTGACACCACCATCTCGCCTTCTTTGGAGGACCAAATTCTGTTTGCACGGTTTCGCATGAGCGTTGGGCCACATCTGCGCTTGACAAGGGAGCAAAAGATGGAGGGGGAACAACAGAGAAAAGTAAGAAAAAAGTACTCACGCCTCTTTCGGATCATGCCTCATCATGTCATATGAAGCCAGCAAACCCGTCCCATATGAGCGCCGCGCAATCCTTGAAGTAATCTGAACAGGCATCACGCGCGGCGAATCACTTGAAGAATAGTATCCTAGTCCGTGTATCGCCGCGCCCTTGACGACAGCTATCCAACCATTCTTGGGCTGCAAGACGGGCATACCCCGTGGCAGCGCCGCCTGGACTTCGGCCCTGAGGTAAGCGCTCTGGCCAAAGCCGCCCACGAGTACCACGGCCGCAACATTGTCGCCTACCATGGAAAGTTGTTCTTGCACGAGGCAAATTATGTCTTTTGTGATGGGGCCGAAGATGCGCGTCATCATTTCACTACGCGGGACGGTGAAGCGGTTGCGATCGAGACCGAGGCTTTCGTGGACTCGGATGGTGAGGGGGTCGCCTTTGGGTGTAAAGTCCTTTTTGTACTGGCGCAAGATTGTTGGCATATGCATCAAGCTGCCATTTGTACTCTCTTCTGGATTGTCTTCACGCACTCAAGGACAAAGGGGAGGGGGGCAACAAAAGACCAAAGAACAAGATTGGCAAGCTACGAAAAGGTATACTCACGGCTTCGAATTCCGCCATTGCTAGCACCAGACGCTCATTTGTCCAGTACTTGTCCCCATGGGTCTGCTTCAGAAACCGCCGAAATCTCTTGTTCAGCATTGCTGAGCCGCACTTGCCGCCTGTGCCCTCTGTGACCTCCTGGACGGCGAGGCTGTCGGCCCGCGATACCTCATAGGAGATGAGATCGACGGTTCCGCCGCCGGCATCGCAAATGACAAACTTCTTGCCAGATTTGAGGACGGATGATCCGAGGTGTTTAATGGTATACAACGCTGCTGCTTCCTGACGGTTGTTAACTGAGGAGGGGATGAAGGCGTCACGGCGTTGGAACGGCGTTGGATGAGATGGACAAGTAGGTATAGCACACGTACTGGCTCGGAGATGAGATGGATTCTGCGATTCCCACAGAAGCCTGCCATGGCGGCCGCCCGCTCGGTGGCCTGTTTGGCTGTGTTGGACCAGATGGCTGGAACAGTGACGACAAAGTCCATGGGCGTTTCTACCACGACGCTCCGCGACAACTTCTTCTCCAGAAGGCTAATGAAGTGGTCGTGTAGACACGTGAGATAGATCTTGGTGAGCTGCAAGGGTGTGTCACCATCTCTGTTGGCCGTGTCAGGCTCGTCGAGCTTGAGCTTGAAGAAGCGATAGCGCTTGGCGTCTTCGGGGATCTGGAAGCCCCATTGCCATCCCGTGGCTACCCGTCGCAGCTCCGTCGGCACTTTGAGGCTATCTCGCGGGCCTTCTGGTGCCGGCCATGTCGAGACGATGTGCTGAATGTCAGGCTACATGAAAGTAAATTAGGAATTGGCCCCCGACACATCCGAGGTGAGAGGTTGTGATGGCAAGAGTTGGGGCATTTCTGCTTACCTGGGTTGATTCCGACCAGGCTATTCCCGAGTACGTAGTACCGAAGTCGATTGAGACAATGATTCTGCGGTCGTCCATTGTTGCTTACGATAAAGATGATGCGATGTGGTTGCCATTGAGAACTATGCCATGCGCGTTTCTGCCAAGAGAAAGCGATCGAATGAGCGAGAACGCAAGATGCAAGAACGATGCATGTGTTCTCAATTCACCGCGCCTATATTTTGCATGCATACTGTATTACTGTGCCATTAATAATTATCCTCGGAAGTGCGATTGAGTGGGTGAGTGGGTGAGTGAGTCGCGTGGAAGAGGAACATGAGTGGCTTCTCTCGGCTCAAGATTGCCCACACATTCAATACTCGCAGATGCAACAGGAGCATCAGACACCAACAATGATGCAGCCGCAGACGAAAATATCACGTAAAATTCCCGCAGCCGTTTCGTCCGCAGGAGGCAGTTCAGGTGGACGGTCCAGGGTGAAGACACGAATTGGGTCTCACTCATGCAACCTGTCACACCGACCGCCTATGGACTGCTTTGCTTGGCAGGGCAGTGGGCCGATAATGCAGCATTGCTGCCCAAAAGAGACAGCCCCGAAACGGTGCGTTGTTCATCCATCAGAGTGCCATTGGACCGTAGAGCTCAAGGAGGGGAGTAAAATTAAAGAGGTAAGAACCAGGCGATTGCGCGCGTGTGTGTGTTCTTGTTATTGTTGTTGTTGTTGTTGCTGTGGTCGTGCCGAGTTGGAACAAAGAAGGGATGAGAGAAACATGAGAAAAAAGCACAAATCATGCAGTTGTGCACATATAGACGCGTGTCTGCCCGATTACTCCCGCGCTCATTCCCGTTTCGGACTCATCGACTCTTATTCTCTTGATACATACATACATAGATACCCAGATCAATGCCAACCCATCGCAAGGTCCTCCCCGGGACTGAAACATGTCTTGTGCGGATACGGAGACTTTGCCAACACAAGTCCGTGGAGCTTTGAGATTGAATAACAACACTTTTTGACCTTGACTTGTGGCCTTTTGAATACGCCATTTAAGAGAGACATAGAAGAGGAAGAGGGGGACAAAGAGAAACAGAGTACTGAACAGAACTCTCGGCACATCTTCTCTCCACGTACTCATCAGAACCCGAGACATTCACGACGGCAGAAGACCAACACGACGACGACGACGACGACGACGACAACAACAACAACAACAACAACAACAACAACAACAACAACAGCAGCAGCATTGAGCTACTTCATCAACAAACGTCTCCACGCAAAAAAAAAAAGAACAAAAGGAAGAAAACACACTTTCACACATAGGCCCCATGGCCGAAGATCCCTCCCCCCAACCCGACACCCACGAGTCCCTCCAAGAGCAACTCAATGAAGAACGAGCCCTCCGCCACTTCACCGAGCGCGTCCTAGACTGCCGCCAAAAAGAGCTCGAAGTAGCCGAAGCCGACAACGCGCGCCTACTCCAGAAACTGGAACAACTCGCGCGGGAAACACTCAATCTAAAAGCCCAGCTACGCGCCCACGGGAACCGCAGTCCGCCGCACCACACTGGCGACCATACCTCGCGCCCGCATCCCCCACGGCCGCTCCCACCACAGGATCTCACCGAGTCTGAGGCCCGAGAGGCATACAAGGCGCTATGTGGCAAAGTCCAGCGGTGGGTGGAAAGCAGACTTCCCGAAATGCGCGACGCCGTAGCGGCAGGACAGGCCAAGAAGCCGCCGGCGCAGCAGGCTGCGCGGTTTTTGTCGCTGCTGCGCGAGCCGGGGAAGCGGTGTTTGGCGGTGTCGGGAGGGGAAGAGTACCATGCTGTTGCGGCGATTATGTATTATCTCTGGCTGGGGCTGTTTTCGAAGCCGTTTTACTGTCCGCTGGAGGAGGGATTCGAGGAGGCGACCATGGGGTGGATTTTGGGGATTGAGGCGGCTATGGGGAAGACGCGAGGTAAGTGGCTATTTTCTTGTCTTCTTGTCTTCTTGTCTTCTTGTCTTCTTGTCTTCTTGTCTTCTTGTCTTCTTGTCTTCTTGTCTTCTTGTCTTCTTGTCTTCTTGTCTTCATTCTGTCTATGTTGCCTTCCATATGGTGCGCGAATGCCCTTGCGTGTGGATGCGTGGATGCGTGGATGTGGACGTGGGTGCATGCGCTGAATGCTCCTATAGTCTTGATTCTGCGCGTGTACATGTATACTTGCATCTGTGCATACGCACATTTGTATGTTTTGTATATTTGTACATGCACATACGCACATTTATACGCACATAAGTGACATGCCCCATCTAACTATTCCATAGATATAGAACGCTGCCGCGAATGGAGAAGCGAAACACTCACAGCGCTCTGCTCCCAAAAGTCCTTTCGCTCTCGCCGCGACGCATACCTTCACCTCCTCGCCAAAGATCTCGCTTCCTATCTCGCCGTCCTTCTCCCCAAGATACCGACCCTTGAGTTGCAGATTTCTCTACACAAGGCCATCGTACAGCCGGCCGCCGACCTGGCGCACGGCCTCCACACGTCCATCAACTTCTTCTGGCTGAAATGGCCTCTCAAAACAGCCAGCTCGCGCCTCGAGGTCTACGAGTGCACCAACCTAGCCGATGAGGGTCGCACCATGGATTTGTCGGGCACTTCGCCCGAGTCTGCCGTCCGGAGGCATACGAAGTACCTTTTTGACATTGCGCCGGGATTATTCGTCGAGAGGATCGAGGGAGGCAAGAAGATGGCGCTCCGGTCCATCTGTCGGCCCAAGGTGCTGATTCATGCGGGGAAGGGTTCTGTTCCGCACAAGGCGACCTTGATGACGTGGTTGTACAATGCAACGACTTGTTGAAGGGATGGCCGGGAAGACAGCCAGACGACAGACAGGAATATTATTTCTTCTTCTTTCGGTTTGATGCTTTGTTGTTGACTCTGTGCTGGTCAGGTACACACAGGATGCATGTACGTGTCCAATTATGTGGCCGCTTCCAAAGAGAGTACACAGGACGTGATGATGACGAGTTGAACGAGAAAAAGAAAATCATACACAAATGTATGGAGGGAGCTTGCAATGAAAGCAGCACATCTCTCTCCTTTTTCCAAATATGCCTTTTCTTACCTACCCTGCTCCTGATCCCTCCCCACTTCCCTTGTGAGAACTCCCCGCAGGAGAATTATTCCTCGTAGAAGCCGGCCTCTGCACTCGACATAGCGCCTTTGACCCCAGCTCCGGCACAAACGGCCGTATACAATTGCGAATATAATCCTCCTCCATTCCCAGCGAGACAGCATCCCTCAAGCCGCGGTTAATACGCCCAACATACTCATCCCGCGGTCCACTGTCCTGAACATGATCCAGACTGATATACACGAGCGCATTGCTCGTCCGCCGCATCACAGAAGAAGTCGCAGCGGCACCAGCGGCCCTGTTCCTCCAATGGACGACATGCTGCGCCTTATTCCTCGCCTCAGAGGGCCCTCCCCGGGCGACGACCCACGAGACAGGCCGTCTGTACAGCGAGCAGCAGGCCAATCTCACGACCACAGGCATGAGCATCTTCTCATAGGCGCCCTTGGAGACACCCTCGCTGATGTCGAGCTTGTTCTCGTCCCTGTCGTCAATCTCGTAGACTAGCCCGTCCACCCAGTGTCCCGCAGCGGCGACGACGTTGGCGAAGCCTCGCTCGTTAATCTGCCATCGGAAGTTGGGGAGGCGCCCGAAGCCGACGTATTTGCTGTTGGGGCATCGCCGGTGCATCTGCTTCATGTGTAGGTTGCTGCCGTAGGCGAAATAGTATTTTGCGTTGGGGGCTTCGCCCGGCGGTGTGGTTGGCGATTTCATCGGTGGTCGTGCTATCTGCTTCGTTCTTTTGCGGCTTTTTTGCTTATTTTCTTTGTCTCTTGCTCCAGCTCTCGTCTTCCTTTTTTTTTTTTGTCTTTTCTTGGTCTGCTGGTTTACACATGTATTCGATGCGATGTGCCTTATTGCTCTGGTCTCTTTTTCGTCTCTGTGGCAATGTTGCTATGTGGTGTTGCGTTGATTCGCCGTCTTGGTGCCGCCGTTGGGGAAGTGGACAATGTGAGGGCTCCGTCCCGTCAGTTCCATTGGATTGGTCAGTGCAAAGGCGTGGACGCCAGAAAGTTCCGAGGCGTGGCGTGTGGATGTGCATCATGCATGGGATGTGTGCATAGATATTGAATGCTTGCGATGCACTTCGCCTCCTTCATGTCACGTCACGAAACCAGCCGCCAGCCAGTCCTGGGTTTCTTTCAAGTCACGTGACGCAAACCACCTCGCAACTTGGAGTGATTTGGAGAGTATGAAGACGTGATGAATCTTAGTATGTTTGTACCTATCTTTGTACATGTAGACTGCGCCGCGTCATCGCGTTCCCTTGCGTGTTAGATTTACGACTGTCAAGTTGGGAGTCGTGATGCATAGAACTCGCCAGTGCAAGCCACTGAGAATCCGACTTCAGAGCCTTCAAAGAACAAAGACTGATGTAAATATGTACGTTGCATGTACTCCGTAGTACATAGGAGTACCAATGACGCCATGCACTCCTCATTTATCTGCAACACGATTGGCTGCATCCCCCTGTCCGTGACCAGAAGTGAGCCTCCGGACCGCCAAAGGGACGTTCGTCGCATCCTCCGCGGGCCGTTTCCGCAACCTCGCTTTCCCTTTCACCGCCGACTCCACGTGAGTTTCCTCTACGTACCGGTACCGGTATATCGCTCGACATTGGCACCCTCCGCGTTGTCTTCCTTGGACGGCCTTTGAAGTGAGACACGGCGCAAACTGCTGTCTCCTGTGCGGCCACGAGCTGAAGACAATTGGGAGATGGGTAATCTGTCTGGACTCTGAAGAGATGCAGCCTGATCGAAGTAAGGCCAAAGAAGGGAATCATCTCAGACTGTTCGACGGTCGACCCCTGCGCCTCAACCACGTTGCCCGATGGCCCGTCCTTGATAGGCTATTCACAGAGGACGTGGCTGTATGTATCAGCGCTGCAACCACACAAAACCCCGTTCTTGTTGAACAGGTTTCTGGTGACTACCTAATGTTCTATCTGTTCCACGTTTTTTCCCCAAGTTTCTTTCTTGGGCAGCTATTGCGCCAGGCCAGTGCAGTCACAGTATACGCAGTGCTCGCCACCGAAGCCTCTTGAGTAACAACGACGCAGAAGCGCCCAACGAGAACCCAGCTGCGCATGATCCAATCTGTTCATGCCTGCCCTTCTTTTCTCTTGGCCTTTTTCATGAACGCGCTGAAAAACTAATAAGCACTATGCCTGTGTGCCCGTGTGTTCGTGCCTGTGTTTGATACGGCTGACCAAGACAGAGTGTGCGGTGTAAAGCGATCAGGCCATTGCATCATCTCCATCTTTACTTATACAGGCGCAGAGAAGGATAAAAAGAAGAAGAAGAAGACAAAGAGTAGTACTTGGCCTGAATAGTTGGCTCCTCCCTTCCCCCCTCCAATGTTCCTCACCCCTAGATCCTGTTCCATGCGACACTACAACTTTGGCGTCGAGATTGAGAGTATTGGGAAGCCGTATGGCGGCGGCGAGTCGTTTTCCAATGTCGACTGGTACAGGCAGCTGGCGCAGAAGCTGCGGAATAGGGGCATCGATGCTGTCCACGACGACTGCTCGCGGTATAGCAAGCATCCCGAGTACTATGGCGGCAAGTGGTTTGTCACGCGTGACGGTTCCCTCAAACGGCCTCGTCCATACGGTGCGTAATGTTCCGTTTCCCTTCTCTATTTGCGATACTCGTCGCTCGATGCTCTTCCTGTACATCATTTCTGCGCACAGCGACGACAGCCACAACTGTAGATAACACATTCAGTCAGTATGGATACTAATCCACGATTCCCCCTTCAGTCTGCATGGAGGTCGTCTCCCCTCGCCTGGACACAAGCCTCCACGTGTCCCGCATCCTCAGCGACTTCTGGGAAGCCATGCGCGTGCACTTTAATCCCCAGCGAGATCCTTCCTGCGGCGGCCACGTCCACGTCACGCCCGTCTCCTTCCGGAACAAGTTCAAGCTCAGCTCGCTCAAGAAGATTGCCTTTGCCGCCGTCGTGTACGAGGACTTTGTTGCCTCCATGTTGGCTCCCTCCCGCCGCGACAATCAGTTCTGCAAGCTCAACAGCCAGAGCGTGGACTCGGGTCTTCGCGAGACGCTCCTGTGGGGTAAATCCACCGGGAGCTTGAAGCAGGTTGCGGCAGAGATACGCGGCTTGTCCTCAGAGACGGATTTGTACATGTACATGCAGGGGAACCGCTATGTGTTGTGGAATTTTCAGAACATCTTTCCGCATCCCAAGACGGGAAGGTGTACGGGGACGGTTGAGTTTCGGGGTGGCAATCAGTTTCTGAATACGAGAGGCACGTTGGCGTGGGTGGCGTTTGTGCTGGGGTTTATCACCTTGGCTATAAAGGAGGTTTGTTTTGCCATGTTTTCCTTCCTTTTGATGGTTCCCCATTCGCCGATTCCTATTTCATCGTCCTCATTCTCCCTACAGGTCAACGAAAATACCCTCATTCTCCCCTGTCTTCACCCCCCTGTTTCCCTTGTATCAACAAAAGAAAAAAAACCATTACCTACCGTCTTCCTCGCTCTCTGAGCAAGTCATCCGCCCATGACCCACTCTCCTGCTAACACGCCCTTCCTGACCCGCAGAATCTCCTCAGACGCTTTTCACATTATATACCGCCCAAGCACCCTGAATACGCAGAGCGCCTGCAGAAATGGTGGAAGAAGATCAGAAAGGCGGCCAAGAAGTCCAAAATGGGCAGATACCTTCCCGACGAGTACAGCAAGATGGCTACGCGATGATGGATCGTGGATGAAGGTCCTTGAATCACGGAGAACAGATGACGACTATAAACTCACGAAGAACAGATGATGAATAAGCATAAACAGGATAAACATCGTTCGGTTTTCGACACTCACTTTCGCGCATATGGCATCAAGGTAGGGGACCCCTTTCCAAGGTTCCGGATGGATGACCTGAGAATCCTCGTCTTTGATGCTCCAACACTTTGCTCTCTTTTCTCTTGCTCATTGTACGAGGGGCTATTTTCATTCTTTCTTTGTATAACTGCCCTTTTATTCATCACATGGATCGACATATTATTGCGCC